>OX104068.1:3606393-3649859 GCA_944474145.2 Dicrocoelium dendriticum | reverse complement strand
TATTTGTCGCCTCTTCGATGTTGCTTTCTCGTGGCCACGCTAGTGGTGCTACAGCACCATGCGCACGACGTCGATCGAGTGGAATCCATCCGGGTCTGTCGCTTCCTGACACGACCTATCTCCTCCCCACGTAGAAACATTCACGTACACCTGTGCAACCACATCCTTGATGCAGGCATGCCATTGTTGCTATCCCACTACCTTTGCTTCTCAATACTTGAAATCAAAATTAGTCCGTGATACACTCAACTTTGTCATGTCCTGGAAACGTAGCTTCGGCTTTCCCGCGTTCCGCCTCTCTGCACACAGTTGGTAGGATAGCAGCTGTTTCGGTATTGAATGCAAAGAACATCATAGTTTTCAGGTGAATAATATCGGGAGTACTGACTATAGCACAGCCTTGCTGCACCCTACAGAAAACACCAGTCACCCTAGTTTTGTCCACTCATCTGCACCCTCGCCCGCGTACCATTGCGCAGGCAATCAATTAGACTTACAAACTTACTCGGACAACCAAAACCAGACACAGTGCTTTGCGATTTATCGTATCAAATGCCCTAGTGAGGTCTGCGAACCGCGCGTCCATTGACTAGTACCGTTCTCGTCATTTCTCCTGTATTTGACGAGCCGCGAACATCTTTTCTACGAATCCGCATTGCTCTTCCGCCACGTTTGCTTCATCGACTTGAGTGACGAGGCAACTGAGCAGGATTCGGGCGCTCATCTTACCGACATCACTCAATAAGTTGTTGCCACGAACATTGTCGGCAATTTGCTTGCCCTTTTACGTGGGCATCCTTTAACCCAGCCTGCATTTCCTCTTCAAATCACACGCGTTGCAGTGAGTGCTGCAGCGCAGGTTTCCGTCAGGATCCGCCTTGTTTCAACACTTCTAACGGTATCCCGTGGGTTGCAGCGTACTTGCTGTCTCTGCGTCTCATACTGTGTCAGCGAGTTAGCAAGACACATCTTCATCTCTTGTTGTTGCAACCTGCGCAACGTGGACCAGTCAATCCCTGAACAGTTGTTAAAGTGTCAGTCAAAGTACTTTTGCCGGATCTACATGCTGACATTGTCTGAAGTAGTGCCAAGCAGCGGGCGCAGCATTGATCCATACACTGCCTTCAAAGCGTAGAAGAATTCCTTATGTTGTCACCGTTCGGCGTAGCATTCCGTATGCTCCGCTTTCTCCATTACCATTGATGCGACGGAACTCTTGAGTCCTTCGCCGACTTAACCGCGTGATTGTCTCCTTCTCGTAGTCGACAGGATCTTTCACATGCGCAGCGAATGCTGCATTTTTCGCCAACACCGATGCGCAAATAGTCGCATTGTTGTCATCAAACCAGTCGGTCGCTTACACTTTGCGCATCCGATCGGCCGCAGTAGTAACATGTTCTTTAAATTGGTACCACACGTCGATGAATGAGGCAATAGAGTCGACGTCGCCTATCGCAGATAGCCATTCTCACGTTATTTGGAAATGAACATTAAATTTGCGCCGATTCACGATAGACGAACAATACATAGATTTACGAAGATATATGCTCAGTATGATGCGCAGCAACTTCTGGTCGATGCCACGCGGCTCCACATGCCATGGGCACTTAACGCTTGCGTAGGATGACATAGTCGGGCAGGTGAGCGTGACTACCCCGTGGGTGCATCCAAATAGCCATATCACTCGCATCCAGTGCAAACGTTGCGTTTGTGCTTGTCGAGGTGAATAACGGTTGCAGACTTGCCGTTATCCTGTGAGGCAGTTAGATGATGTAGAAATTCAAGTTGGCACGTTATGCATGAACGAGCATTCAGAAAACCATGCTGAGAGTCGTTGATTAACTTTTGGGACAGTATTAAGTAGGCTGTTGTCGATTTTGTATGTTGTTCCATCATTTTTGATAGGATAGATGTATGTTTGTTGGGTGATAACTCTGTTTAGAACAAGGGGCCCGATTTATGTCCCGGTCTGACAGTGCCTTCCTTCCACTGTGTTGGTACGGTGCCAGAGTTCATGATCATACTGGACATATTCAGTAGCAGCAAGGGTATGTCAACACCATAGAGTTTGATAAGTGCAGAGGATCCGCTGAAATAGGATAGTTTTGTACATTTTATATGCTTGTAACTGTCACAGGATCCAAACCTGACATGAGTGAGTTGATCAACTGTGGATGGTGGTATGTTCAGTCTTAGAGGATTAAAGGGGGCGCAGAAGTACTGGTTACATATTTCATTGGTCTGGGCAGGATCAGTTGCTATGCGGTTATCTGCTGCAATCAGTTAGATCCCGTCTCGATTCAGTTTTCTATTTCCTGGACTTTAGAAGACTGTTTAGTTCACGGTTTTTCTACTAGCTGCAGATGCTTGGTTTCTCATTTCAGCAGTCTGTAGAGCTGTGGTCAACTTTTGGTGTTGTGACAAGAAGGAGAAGTTTTACAGTGCGTCGATATCGACTTTTTGAGCCTCATGACTATCTTACGTGACGTAGGCGTTTTATTCCAATGAGGAGTGTCGATGTATATAGTGGGAGCTAATGTATCAACACACATATCTTAATCTTGTTGCGGAGAACATCTGCTGTAGCTTTTGAATCACCAGTGAGGAAAAAGCTGTCCCATTGAGCAGGTCTAAATATCTTGTCAAATAGCCTCATTCGCGGGCTTTATATTTGGACGATGAGTGGAACCTCTTGCACTCCAAAATGATTTCGCTCGTTGAGCAGGTCGTTCCTGTCTACAAAAGATCTTTTGCCAAAGGTCCTCCATGGATTGATCGAGAACTGAGGTGCCTAATGAACAAAAGACGGAAACTGTGGGTCCGATTCAAGCTCACGCAATCCGGGTCTGACTATTTGGAATATAAAATGGCCAGGAATATCTGCAACTTGAAAAAACGAGCGAAACGGCAAAAGTATGAACTCGGTTTGGCTTTGCAATCCAAGACAACTCCCAAGGCACTCTTCTCTTACCTGAAGAGAAGTACCATAGCAGGCAGTGGTATTCCTGCTCTGTATTCCTTGGCTCATGTGGGTTTACTTGACGATGATGCTGCGAAAGCCAGTCTCCTGGCCATGCAATATTCGTCTGTTTACTCGATTGAGATGCCATTTCCCAGTGACGCGATGCCAACACTCCCTTCTTCGTTTGAGCATGTAGAAATGAGCGCTGATATCGTTGCCAAAGGTATTCGTGCATTAGATCCGAACTCCTCGCCGGGTCCTGATGGGTTGCATCCGCTGTTTCTCAGGACTGTGGCCGATTTCATTGCCGCTCCTGTTTGCCGGGTATTTCGACATTCCCTTGAAGTTGGACGGCTCCCGATCGCTTGGAAAGTGGGGGTTGTTAAACCCATACACAAAGGAGGGGATCGTCAAAACCCTGCCAATTATCGACCAATCTGTTTAACGTCAATATTGTGCAAGGTAATGAAGAGGATTCTCAAGCGGGCACTTCTTCTCCACCTCGAGAGCCTAAACGTCATCTCTTGTGCGCAGCATGGTTTTCGGCGGGCGCGCTCCTGCTCTTCGAATCTGCTGGTGGCCCGTGAAAGATGGGCGACATCATTAGACGCTGGGAAACGTCTGGATGTTATTTTTGTCGACTTCAGCAAGGCCTTTGATAAGGTTCCTCATGAAAGACTCCTCTATAAACTACGATTAATCGGTGTTTCTGGGAACGTTCTCTCTTGGATCGCCGATTTTTTGAATAACCGGCCAATGCGAGTCGACGTGAACGAGACTTACTCCGCTCCTGTTCTCATGACTAGCGGTGTCCCTCAGGGATCGGTACTGGGCCCAGAACTTTTCAAGATCTTCATCAATGACCTCCCGGACTGCTTGATTTACGCTGATTACTTGAAATTGTGGATGGAGGTATCCTGTCTTGACGAGGCGGACCGATTACAGGCTACACTTGATACGTTACATGCGTGGTCAGTCAAATGGCGATTGCCCATAACTCGCGATAAGTGCTCGGTCCTCCCCATTGGTGCTTCTGAGCCTTTCGGGACGTATCACATTGGTGGGGCGTTGCTCAGAACCTCAATCCTTGAATAAGACCTCGGCGTGTTGGTGTCATCTGATCTACGGACTACACAGGACACGTTACGAAGGGTTGCTGCTGCCAACAGGATGTCCCATGCCATACGACGAGCCTTCTCGCGTTTGTCTCCGGATATCTTCCGACTATTGTTTACTTCCCATGTCCGCCCCATTCTCGAATACGGATTACCTGCCGTCTTCCCTCTCACCAAGTTCGAATGTGACCTCATTGAGAAGGTCCAACGGCGTGGATCGAAACACATCTTGGAGTTACGGGACTTGCCTTATCCCCTGAGACTTCAGCGGATGAATCTGTTCACCCTGGATTATCGCCGACTTCGTGGTGACCTGATTTTCACCAGGCGCATCCTGAGAGGAGAGATGGGGAGTTGGGGGAGTTGCAGGCGTGCTTTCAATCCAATCCAAACAGTTCAACTCGAGGCCACAACTGGAAACTGTTTAAACCCAGAAGACTCCGGATTCATCCTGTTCTCGCTCTATCAACTCGCGTAGTCAACGATTGGAATAACTTGCCGAAGCATGTGGTCGATGCTCAGACTGAGGAATGTTTCAAGCGAATGTTAGACTCTTATCTTTTGAGTACGATGGGCCCTTGCAGCTTCCAGTGCAGCTGTCAAGGTCCCTTGTGAATTACCGCATAACATCGAATCGCGGCCTCCACACAATGACCGGGAAGCGATGGAGCTGACAAAGGATTTCTCCTTCTGCTCTCTACAATCCTATGAACCTATAGCCGATGTTTGGCATCGTGTGGTGCTCTGTGACCACTACCATTAAAGTGCTCTAGAACATCGGCACATGCTGATACTGTGCCAATGGTGAATATTAGGTCCATGATAGAGATCTGACATGTTGCAATCGAACAATGATTTATAACATTTTAAAAAACTCAGGCTTAACATGTCCTGTTAGTTAGTTATAGAAGAAATTGCGATTAAAAAGTTGCATAAGTGGACCAAATAAAGTACGCACCGATGAAGCTATAGAGTAATGGCGTATAGAAAATGGGTTTTGGCGTTGAGATAGTACCAGGAAAAACCAAATAACAAATTGTTATCGTTAATACTCATCGCAAATCACAAACCGATTGCTGGCCCCTCTGCACAGATTTACATGCATCTCTGTGGGTCATAAATCCAAAAAGGCTAGTTAACCTGAATATATCCAGAATATCTGTTCAGGTACCAAAGTGTAGAGGGTTCAGTTTATTATCCGATTGCTTTTTGAAAACAGCTAAGGTGGGGACACAGACAACTGAGTTTGCAAGGGCGTTCCAGGGTTGTCAGACCCGGCGGTAGAAGATTCTTCGTCGGGAATCTAGACGACTAATATTGACTCAATTTCAGGTTATCGCCTCTAAGATTGGTGTTTTGGCTGATTGTCTAAAGGTAGCGGCATACCTGACTAGGGTCGCTCAGTATTTGTTAAACTATTATGAGATATCCACGTAGTCGCCAGTAGTGTCCAGTATACACTCCGAGTGTCATCAGTCGTTGATGATACGGAAGACTGCACATTGGGGCGTTTCAACGGTTGCAAGGTCACGCTTTAGCCAAGGTTCCCAAGCTTGGATTGAGTATTCGACCTGGGAACACACGTACGCATTGAGCATCAGAGAAGATGGATAAATCCAAACCCCCGAATGCCTTCCGCAAGTGACCAACATGCTCGTTGCCTCTTTCTGAAGCGGACTCTGACTGTCTGGAACCACCGACATTGTCCTGTACCAGCACACCAAGGTCTCTTTCTTGAGAGCGTGTCTGCAGATCGTGCGACCCAAGTTTGTTGCTGTCGACGTATCAATTCCGGATTTGGGCAACGCGGTACTTGTTCGCTTTGAATGACAGTGCGTTCCTCGCCGACCAATGCTAGGCCTCATCGGGGTCGCGCTGGAAGATCTTCTGGTTGTCCATTCCCTTCATCGCCCACCAAACCTTAACGTCATCCTCGAAGAGTAGAAATTTTGAGGTGATAACTCTCACTAGATTGTTACTGAAAACTAAGAATAGGCGACGCCCAACCACCAAACCATGCGGTACGCGACACTCCACTAGAATCAGGCCGGACATAAATGTTTGTACTCTAACCTCCAGTTACCGTTCACGGAGAATATTACCGATCCATCCTAATAATGTATCTCCTATGTCGTATTGCTGAAGTTTGTGCAACTGGATTCGACGATCCAATGGATCGAAAAGTCCATGTAGATAACATCGGTTCCTGTCCCCTTGTCGACTGTTTCGGTCCAGTTGTCACGTGCTATCAGCAGATTCGTGATACATGCTCGATATTGACGAAGCCCATGCTGCTCCAGCGCAGTGATGTCATAGCGTTCCAGGTAGCGCAGCAGTACGTTCGCGGTGATCGCTTCCATGACATTAATGAGCGCATGAAGATACGTTACCGGGTGGTACTTGGCAGGATCAGCTCGACATTTTCCCTTGTGAATGGGGTTCTAATACCCCGTTTCCACGTTGACGGAATTATGTTTTCATCTAGACGATGCTGAAAGACTCCGGCAAGTGGTTGGGCTAGGTGAATAGCTACTACCTGCAGTGATTTAGCGTGGATGTTATCCACTCCAGAAGAGCTGTGTGTACGTAAGGATAGTAGCTTTTTCATCACCGTTTCTGCTGTGGATGTGAAACTTTATAAGGTTGATGCTGTAACGACAATAGAAATTATGACCTTCGAGGCTTGTACTTCTTGGAAAGTAGGTAAGTTCCGGGCCCGTAAGGCGTTGGCCACCTCGGCGCGTGAATATCCACCAATCATAGTGTGTGGCGGGATCCCGCACTGCACCTTACAAAGTCTTCACGTGTCAGTAATAAAGCTTGTGGTCCAAACTGAATCGTTCCACTGGCTTCTGTTGGTGGGTTACCTTGTCTTCACTAACCAACGGCGCAGAGTAGCTGCGATGGACTACGTAATCTGCACAATTTTCTGCGATGGGATTGTTTTTTGTGAACGCGCCATGTCCGATCCATCAAAGCCATAAATTTTTGTGTCGGTTCCTCTGAAATCTTTTTGGTTTGCGAAGGCAGTGGTAAACTTTTGGTACTGATGCTTCCGCGACCAGTGAGGTGTAAGTTTTAAGAATGTTCCCGAGACTATTTCTGTGGTGGACGGAGTCATGAATGTCCAACTAGCGTTTTCAACCGATGCGGACAAAATGTGGTAATGCGTAATATATTGCATCTTTCCGGCCCCTGCATCGAGGTATCCGGCGTGGCAAATGTAATCTAACAGTATAGTCACTTGATCGTTTCGACCCAAATGTCTACATACATTTAGCCCATCAACTATGAGCTTTCACTGGTGAGCACTAGAGCCAACATTGATGGCTTATTCGCCGTTCTGGACTTGGTGGGAACGATGACATGGTTTGCGTACGGGCATGCTGGACCTTAACTTAGCGAAAAAATCTTGAACCATTCCTCCTCGGTTGCTGAAATTTCCAAAGCATAAATGTTGAAATCTCTTGTAATGGGGATAAGGGCGTAGTTCTAATATATCACAATACGAAATGCAGCTATTCGTGTGTGGTCCATCCCAGGCTAAATCTGGGTAGTCGGTAAACTACGGACACGAAGCATGTATCGCCGTGTCCAACCACAGGTTGCACAAAATGAGATGAGTGACATAATTTGAGGATCATCTATGAGCTCACAGCGAAGTTTTATTTTGCAATGAATGAGCACTTCCCCTCCCCTATCCGTTCTGTCGTTCCGGCGAAATGACAAACCAGATAGAATGATCTCAACGTCGTTAATTTCACAGGTCGGCCACGTTTCGGTGATCATTAGGATATCTCGAGACTCGGAAGCCTGACCGTGGCGGAGTTCGACCAACTCACTACTAAGACCTTGTGCATTAGTATACAAGCAGGGCAGTTTTTCCTTAACCAAAAGTGAATCATCGTTGGACTAAAATTGAGGATTGTGTTGACCGTTGAAGCGCCAGCCACCAGCTATTCTTTTGAGGAGCCGATGACCTTTGAAGTCCCGTTAGGTTATACGACTGCTCCCAGCTGTCCTGGCCCTGGTGGTCTCCCGTTTTTAGTCTTATTTCTTTGAATGCTGAGGTTGACATTTAATTAATCCCTTTACGGAGCTGTATGAGGGGATGATTCACCAAATGTTTCGTCCCCAATAGGTCGTGAGCCACCCTAAGCAGTGTACCCACTGCCCTTAACCGAATTTCTGTAGGCAGCCTCTAGTGGAAATTGGGCCAGTTTTCTAATATAAATGGTGTCGATAGCTCAGAAGGAAGTATCAACTTCTTCTGTTGAGGACCATTCCCCTCGTAGATGGGTGATACTGAACTTCTTGTCAACCGCTTCGCAACGATATTTTCGATGGAGAGTTCCTGGCGGAGGTAAATCCGTCGATCCCGGTCGTGTGTCTCTCCTTAATCAAATGATGTTTGAAGCGCAAGAACCCCATAAACAATAATCTTCCGTTTTTCCTCAGATTTGCGAACGTCCTCATGGTTGTTATTCTCTTTAACTTAATAAATAAATAAATATTTTATTCTCGACAAAGCGACGCACGCCTTTTGGGCGTCCTCAGCATAGTGCAATATTGTGTATGATTAGCAGCACCAAGAGCGGGAGTAGTACAGATGTAGTCAGCCGTGTGGGCCCACATGGCCCAAAGATTGAATAAAGTCTATCCTCACAGAATGCGCGATGTAGGAATGAGAATTAGATCATTAATGTGGAGTATGCTGGTGAGGAACTAGTCCGGTGAGGTTGTGTACACAGTGCGGGTCAGGTGGGTGAAGCATGAGGAAAAAGCTGCAAAAATAGTTTACACTTAGTGGCATGTCACTGATCAAATATGTAGGCGTAGTCGTACGAGAGCAGATATATGCACAGAATTTGTGAAATGTGGTATCGGTCAACTTGCCAATGCGTGGTTGGGGCAGTGACTTTATTGAGTGGCGAGTCACATCCGCCACGTCGCAGTGTTGTTAAACAGACATTTGTGGCTTTTTGTAGGGAGAAGGCTTGCCAGGATGAAACCCACCACGTCCTGCAACACTGCCGGCCGGTGATATGACATTGACAAGGTTGCATCTGACCGATTATCCTCGCGGATATTCGCAGTCATGTTTCGCCAATTTGTTTCCTATGGTTGTGTGGTTGTCTTCTTCGGAGTCGATCGCAAGTGGTTGGAGCTGTTGAAGTCGGACGACCCAAGTGCCTAGTATTGATTTGATTAGTTTTCCGGGTTCATTTAGTGTCAGGATTGCGAAGTGCGGATGATTTCATTGTTCTGTGTTGATTCCGTGACCAGGTGAGCGTCACAGGTATGTCCTCAAAGGTGTTCCGTGCAGATAATGTTATCCTTTAGAACAAGGGAGAAAAGAAAAACGGATATTGGTTCCTAAGGATGTCCGGAAGTATGTGCACCTCACGTAATGAGTTACAGAGCCGAATCGAGGACAGTAGAACAGCCTCGTGTCACCAGCGAGACATTGTCATCTGGAGAAATTAGGGTTCACCATAATACACGGAATTTGCGCGACGTGGGACTCGTTTCAATATCGTGGACTCCACCGATATGTCAATTGCTCCACTAATAGAATTCTACTTATTCTTCCGTAAGCTTTCCTTTTATGATACTAGGCTGCGATTCTGAAACATTCGTGCACCCAGTACCGTGAGTTGTTGGGTTCGCTGCAGATTTGTGGGTAGCAATGAATACCGTTTTAAACGGTTTGGTTGCTTGCAGAGGCTGCTTCACCCCAGTGTTGCTCGATGCTGATACAGAAATCGGTGGTGTTCTCTCACACTTCTTCATGAATACACATAGGCAGTTGACAAATGGAATGGCTTGACATGTTGGACAAAACCAAAGTGCGTCAGAAACTTTGTTTATCTGTCCCACTTCTTTGGCGCATTTTCCCATACCTTTCGGATGGAACAACCGATATTAAGGAATTCAACGCAATTCTCTGAAAAGTGCATACATAGTTGCACCATGGTTGGAATGCCGGCTGCACTTTGTCGTTTTCATCGAGGTCTATCCGAGCAGTCGCTGTGCTAATGGTGCTCACAGGCGTTTGATGGATGCGCTGTGGGTTACTCGTGTACGTGATACACAAACACGTCAAAGCACACACACGAAGTAAGATTCATCCGTATAAATCTAGAGAGGAGATACGACTCGTGGATTTGGCACGCGCATGAACTGACATGTTGAAGTCCATACCTATTATATTGTACGTTGCCGGTTTGTCTGCTATTTGACAGAACATTTTGCGTTAATTTTTGCGAAACTGTTATCTAGTTGCATGTATCTACACTCGATGAGTAATAGGCGCTCATCAACTACCTCATTTACGAGGGCTTAGCTGTCAAAACAATTATGTGTGAGAGAACATTGGCCGTTGATGTACACGACCTTATGTACATATATGTCGCAAACACCTAGCTTAGGCTTATAGCAATCATTACATGTCTCGTAACCTGTTATGTGGTTATTATACGTAGGAATGTCTTCCATTAATCACGTTTCTGTCACAACTATGATTTGCGCATCAGAGAGTGAGGTTATGGGTTCCGTTAATCTTGTCCTGGACGATGCACGTAATCAAAGGCGGGGATCAAAAGGTAAGCGAAGTCGGACACAGCGGACTATATTCGATAGGCTACAAACTGTCGTGGACTGGTGAAGCGAGACAGGAGAAAGTGTCGACACAGTATCTCACGGAGCAGACAAGTGTTGAACCAATCTGACCATAGTTAAGGGGTTAAAACAAGCATGCATACTTTATAGGTGATCAGAAATAAAATTTTACATAAAAAATGAGAGTTATCTTTCAGGGCGCCACAGAACTTCCTATAGAAACTTTGTATGTCGAAAATGATGGGAGAATCGAGGTTCGAGGGGCAAAATTATGCCGAGTACAAGTGAATGTGTCAAATTGGTGTTCCTCAGAAATCTGGGCCTGCTGTACCGTTAGTTATTTATTATTTACTTGTTGCTGGACGGGGTGCATCACGACGACCCGTTGGAGCAAGCCTGTCGGACTTAACTGAATAGTTCAGAAAAAGGCCGACAGAACCTCAACGTTTGTTGCTGACAAGCAGTGCGTTTAGGAGTAGCCTCTACCTCGCTCAGCGATAAAATGACCCTCGTCCCACGAAGAAACGTCCGACTTTCGCGTTGGAATCCTAGTTGACGGTGGCGATCCTCTAACCCGTCGCTCGTGAGGGCCAGTCGATTGAAACGTATGGTTGGGGCACATAGGGATGAAAAGGAAAAACGCACGCAGAATACGCCGAAGAGAACGAACGGATGGCTTGCATGCATAAATGTTCAGATATTTGGTTTTGGATTTTTCTGCATGTTTTTTCTGTTTCCTGTTTTTCTGCATGTTTTTTCTGTTTTCTGTTTTTCTGCATGTTTCATCTGCTTTGTTTTCAAAGCGTCACTCAACCAGAAACAGAGCGATTATATACCATATTTATGAAGCTAAATGTATTTACGCTCTACATGGTCGGAAAAGCGGACAGGCTTACGAAAGTCCCGACCAAGTTGTTTGTTTGTAGGAGGCGATAAGTTAGGTTCGGAAACTATCGTAATGGATTATGCCTGTAGACAGATATAATGATCTGCTTCAACGACGCAAGGCGGCTAAAAATTGGTGCGGTTATTTACAATATCACACGAAACCTTGCTAGTCGATGGTGGCGAGGTCATTTCCTCCACAAAGGCGGGCGACGGTACTAATTTCGTGTCGGCCACTGCGGTCGCTCCTGAAGGCCTTATTTATGTGGTCGATTATTTTGTAGGGTCCGATATACAGCCACTGCAATGTGTCACACACCGCTTGCGCGAAGCGGTACTTTGTGCAAGTAGACAATTTTTCGGGCGTTTTCACCGTGAAGCGGGCGACCGCAGCTCTTGCATCTGGTGGGCGAACCGATCCGTATAACTTCTGTAGCCGGAGAAGGAAGTGGACGATTTTGGTGTTACTAGCAGACCAGGTAAACGTAGCTAGCAGCCGTAGACTAGCTGCGCGGGTGTTGCGTTGAACTGTCTTAACAAGTTCAAGTTCATTTGGGACCGGAACGATAGGATAATCCCGTTCCTTCTATTGCGCATCGTCGGATCGGGAAATGACAGGTCTGCTTGAGATGTTGAAAAGCCTAAAACAAAGACCGCGTCAAACCCTGTCCAACCAATTGCTGCCCATATTATCCTGCCCAGCAGTCCCTGCCAGGCCGGTTTATGTGAATTAAAAGTGTGAAGAGTAAGCTAAGAAAACAAGCGGAAGAATGTCAGCTAGGTACTGCTAATACCAATGTGTGAGAAAATTAAAAAACGAAGGGAAAGTTGGAGATACAAGTCGGTCAAGAGAAGGGGAAGGTTAGGTACTGCCACCCAAGAGCATCTAACTAACGCTCGAAAACACTCAGCCGTAGACTCCCTAACGACGTGCTCCGGAAGCGATTTCAAACGTTCAATAACTCGACGCGACAAGCGAGTTTCCGTCCTTACCAGGTCAGAACGCAGTTTGTGCAGCTTCAACGGGTGACCTCGGAGACTAGGCAGCTTGGCGGGACTAAATAGCCAGGACAAGTCTTCACCGATCTTACCCTTTAAGATACGGTAAGTGAGGGTCAAGTCTCCTCTAATTCTGCGGTAGTGCAATGAGCACATACCCAAGCCAAGAAAACGTTCGGGATACGTTTGCCCCCGTAATCCCTGCACTAAACGTTTACCCATTCGCAAATCCCTCTGCAGCTCTATTTTGTCCCTTACAAGACAAGGTGGACAAGCCTGGCTACAGTACTCTAAGTGGGGTCGCACAAAGCTGAGAACAGCTTCACAAAAAATATTGGCAGTTAGGACACCGAAGGAGCGGCGAATAAACCACATCATACGAAACCCACTACAAGCAGCCTTCCTCCAATTGTCCCCAGAGTGAAGCAATGAGGTATGGGTGATACCTAGATCAACCTGCTGAATGACAACAGGGAGTTCACTTCCACCAACTACATAGCGCGTGGGAGGACTAGCAGCTCCAATGCGGGGGACAGAACATTTCGCCTGATTAATAGACATCAACCATAAGGTTGACAAACCCCAGAGCCTATCCAAGGTACTCTAAGTGCCTCAAAGCCACCAGGGATATCCACAATATCCCAGAGTCTAAGGTCATCAGCAAACAATAGCGACGGTACTTCAAGCTCCTGGGATAGGTCATTGACATGAATTGCGAAAAGCAACGGCCTTAGAACTGAGCCCTGCAGAACGCCACTAAGAACAGCTTGTCTAAGCGAAAGGTTACGCCCCAAGCGTACACACTGTTCTCTCCCCTCTAGGTAAGCAGAAACCCATTTAAGGGCGGCTGCAGATATCCCATACGATCTCAACTTTAATGAGAGTCGTTGTTGTGGGACAGTATTAAAGGCTTACGAGAAGTCAACGAAAAGCACATCGATAGCGTGACCGTTGTCTACTGCCTCAGCCCAGCTTTCACTATCTACGATGAAATTTGTCAGACATGAAAATCCCTTACGGAATCCGTGCTATGCCCACTGAGTAGGTTAAACTTAATCAGGTGATTCTCCACCGAATCCCTGACCAACTTTTCAAACAACTTAATTGCAAGACTTGTCAAGCTGACAGGCCGGTAGTTCGCGGGCAGAGCTCTGTCCCCGCCCTTAAAAATCGGCCAGACGATTGCCTTCTTCTATGCCGAAGGCACGGCACAGCTGTCGAGTGATACTGTAAACGTGCATGTTCCAAATTCCACGGAGGATATGAGGGAGGGTTTCACACCATGAACTCTGCGCGGGCCCGGATGGCTGCCTTCAACTGACTGAGATCATGCCGTCAGCGGCCGGATGTAATGCCCGTTGTCTGGACGTGATGGCATTCCAAATCCTTAAGTGACGGCTTAAAAGTGGATGAGAAACGTTTCCCCCGACCAGTGGTCACGATGGCGGGACAGCCGTACTGAGCTACCCAGCGCTCTAAAAATGCCTTTGCTATTGTTTCCGAAGTAGATTGGAGTCAGAATAGCCTCCGGCTACCTGGTGACTCGGTCGACGCTAGTTATGAACAATGATTTATGAGAGGTAAATACGCAAATGCTTTACAAGTCCGGTAGGATTGTTGGAGCGAAAAATTAAAAGAATCAAAGGACAACTGTATCTTCAGTTTAAGCGTCTAGCGATTTAACTGCACTGCCGCATAGCATTAGTTTTAATTGCCAATTGACTGCGCTTACACAAATTAATATGGGGAGGAGTTATGGTTCACGCACATCATAAGAAAGAAAGTACTAATTGGTAATAACAACGCTCATTCTTGTGCCACTTTATTTGACCGATGCGACGCTTAAATCCAGTTTCAGCTCATCCAACCTATTCACCTAAGCATTTATTCAGGTTTCTTAATTGCCAATTTATCAGAGAGTTGTTGGCCACGTAGTTTGGTTTACGAGATTTCGTTCTCTGAGTAAAGCAGACTGTTTCAGGTAGTATAAAGCGGTTGCGGAAGCGTGTCATCAGGGCATTTTTGAAAACGTTAAGGTGGGCACAAAGGTAAAATTCCTTAGAAGCGTTTTTGTGTCCGGGACACCCGGATAAGCAACATTTTGTCGGCAATCAAGTGGATTGTAGTGCTTGGCAAATTCGAGCTGTCGGCGTCATAGTTTTGTATTTTGGCTCAATCGGAGCAGGTCGCGACAGGAGTGATTTGGGTTTGTCAGTAGTCGGTAAACGATGATGAAGCCTTTTGCTCAAATTGACGTTCATCACTGTATAATGTCATGGCTTGTGGCCTGCGTTAGTAGTGGAGGAGAAATAACCACTTAACGAGTTCGCTTGCTCTACCTTGGGGAGCTTCAAGTGCAACAACGTCACGATTGCACCACAGAAGCCATGTTTGGATCGAGTTTTGCACATGGGGCCTCACCTAGGCGTTCAGCATTTCCAGAAAGTCAAATGGCCTAAACCTTCCGAAATCTCTGTAAAGTCCAAGGTGCTGACTTGCGCTTTCGATGCTGTTATGGTCTGTTTCAACCAGCCAAGATCCTTCTGCACAATTACCCGTTGGTGTAGAGCCGAACTTAGATATTGGTAGCGGAAGTACCATCAAGACCAAATACAGATTCCGAGTCTCCACAAAAGAAACTTTGTTGAACCCAACGTGTATTATATGAGCTACAAAGAATTGGAAGTCTATTAGCTAATCACTGAGTGCTGTACCGTACGATCCACAGGGAAATGGAAAATGAATACCAAGTGCCTTCAGCAAAACAAATGGACTGCCAGAAGGTGCAACAAGCATAAAATCCATTGTCCCGAAATAATGAAAGCGTATATGTTTCACAACAGAGGTTTCCCCCTAGAATGCTGATTGGAAGGAAGCCTTCGATGTC
This sequence comes from Dicrocoelium dendriticum, assembly GCA_944474145.2. Classification (NCBI taxonomy): domain Eukaryota; kingdom Metazoa; phylum Platyhelminthes; class Trematoda; order Plagiorchiida; family Dicrocoeliidae; genus Dicrocoelium; species Dicrocoelium dendriticum. The sequence goes on along the minus strand of OX104068.1, from coordinate 3,634,390 downwards.
AGGTGGGGGGACCATGTAAAGAATGTAGTGTCAAGTACAGAGAGAAGGCGCATGGGTGCAGAAAAGGAGCTCGTGGAGTTCGCTGGGTCCGGTGTTCTTTGTTTTTTATTATTTGGGTGTGGGCCGGAGTGCGTCATCGGTGAGCCGTGGCGGCGGGCTGGTCGCACTACAAAAAAACTGGCTATTATAGAAAAAGTACATACAGGACATCTCCACCGCTGCAGACCCGACGGTGCGCTTGAGAGGTGTCACTCCTCTCCCCACCGCAATCCAGTCCACGGTCAGGACGGTCCACTTCCCACAATAAATTTAAGACATCGTCTCATGAGGATTGTATCCAAACGTTCGCGGGCCAGACTAGCCGTTGTAAGAATCTGGAGAGTGGGGAATGGCAGTCGTTTTAAACGAAAGGGATAGGGCCTGGGCTTTGAGCATCTGGGCCAAGTGCCACGTTGCGTCAGGGGACTGGAGCTCTGTATTATAAAACTGGGGGAGGATGGGACGTGGTCGGGACAGGCGGCGTGATACCATATGGTAAACGAATCAAGTATATGGAGCAAAATGAGCTCACTTATTGGTTTTTCATAAGTTTTGGGTATTTTTATTATTCTTTTGCAATACGTTTGTGAGTAAAACACACGATTACCACGAAAGGTGAAGAATGTGCGTCTGAATGAAAATAACCAACGTTAAAATAACTTGAGAAGTCGTACTGAACGTCTGACATGTCAGCCTCGTCGGTCAGTTACCTGCGGTTGCCTCTTGGTTGGCGGAGGGTCAAGGGTAACGGAACTGTCTAAAGTGATTCGTGTGGAAGGCGCAGTTGCAGGTGGGTGTACCTGTACGATAGTGCCAGGTAAGTGTGGAGGCGGGTTCTCGAAGACGGCAACTTTAAGACGATAGATGGACACCATTGTTCGGTGACCATTTTTGTCTATAGTAAAACGTGTAACGTTTTGCTGGAGAACACTGAAGGTCCGGTGTAAGCAGCTGAAGAGGACGACCCACTGAGTCTGTGCGAACGAATACGTGTGTGCAGGTTGAGAGTCCACTGTGCATTTGCACACCCCTGTTCTGCTCACCAGGAGGGGTCGAACGCAACAAACGCATAAGCTGAGAAAGGAATGTTGCGAAGTTTGCAAGTTGCGTATACGATGGATGGACGGCGAAATGAACTCTTCTGACAGCTACAGTGGTATGACATAGACTAACTTTGCAGGTCAGCTATGATGCTGCTGCCCATACCCAGCAGTACAAATGTTTTCACTCCAGTCATGGTCGGAAATAGCACAACTAAAAGACTTAAGCTGTCGACGAAAGCGCTCGACTGGACCATTAGCTGCAGCTTGGCATGCCGTCCCGTCAATACGCTGAAAACCAAGAAAATTGTAGAAAGTATCGAATTGTGAGGATTCGAAATGTGTTCCGGGGTCCGTTGTGACACTAAATGGGCATCTTTAGTGGGACACCTACCGGTCCAAAATGGCGCAGACAACAGTATCAGCGGTGCAGTCCGGTACAGGGATGGCTTCTGGTCATCTAGTAAAGCGGTCGAAACATGTCGGTAAGTATACGGATCTGCGAGAAGGAGGTAAGTGTGTAGCGACAGAACAAACGCGCAATGAAGCACGATCTTTATTGGCGCGAACACACACTGTCTACCCACTCACGCGGGCACACATTAATGGGTCAGATTTCCTTCCCAAGTTGCACCATTCCCTCTTGGCCTCCGCTCGTGACACTTCTATGCTCCTTCTGGGGTACGGGAACGCATCTTCTGTATCCGATTCGCCCGTGTATCTTCGTTTCCATACCTCCGATTCTGGCAAGGCAGGAGTCTTTCGAAAGCGTGCGCTTTGCTTGATCGTGGGTGTATCACTCTCCCCGGGGTTGTTTCTTGAAGATGCGATACCGGCGGTTTTGTCCGATTTATTGCGTCTTCAACAAATTCCCCACCTGCTTTGTCTGCCTCGGCTCACCCACGGATGCCGCTCCTGTCCCGTTTCCGTCTCGTGCTATTGGGCCTGGGTTTCTCCAGCGAATCGCCCCCATTGCATCGGTCTCTCTATTCGTCGGCCTCCGTTTTACTGGTCTAACCGTCCTTTGGGCAAACGCTGCCTTCCGCCTTCCTACACCCGCCCCTTCTCGAAGTTGGTGTTCTCTCACATGCCACGGACGTAACATAGCTGCATTCATCCAGCGTGGCGACGCCCCGTCGTGAACTTTGACATTCTCTCCTTTGCTGTGGAGTACCGTATAAGGGCCTCTCCAGTATTCCCTGAACTTCCGTGTACCGGACCCCCAAATTCCGGACGTGCGTGATTTCGTATCGCTACGTTGGCACCTGCACTGTATGGTTGCCACTTGTGGGTCGCGTACCTGGCATCGTAGTTGCGCTTATTCCTTGCTTGCCGAAACTTAATTTCTCTTCTGGCGGTTTGCTTCCAGACGTGCGCGGTTTATCATTTTATCCAAACATATGTACAGCGAGCCCTCCACTGAAGCGTGCTTTTGGCCGCTCGCGGAGAAGCGAAAGGAGATGAAGATAAATGTATTTATATGTCCTTGGATATTTTTAACTGATGTTCTAAATAATTATCGGCGCTGTTTAGCTCGTTAAATCCTTCCTTTTAACCGTACTTTCTGTCAGCGCAAGTGAGTTTTAGCACACCATGGGTGACGAATAATTCGTCACTGTGGTAGTACCTACTTGCTAGTCTGTACTCGATTACCGCGTAACGTTGACGGAATATGCATCCCTTCAGCGCGAGCAGTGAAAGCGTGTGCCGTCGTTTGAATGTTGTAATTCCCTAAATGACCAGATTTTTGGCCCTCAGCAGTGCAAATGTACATCTTATGGACGACCATTTAGTCACCCAGTATATCTTCCAACGTCCCTTGAAATTCAGCAACGAAAGTTTCATGATAAAAATATCGTAAACATGAAGCGGAAAGCCACATATTAATAATAATTACACAATGCAGTAGCCGCTAACCCAAATCCTAAATTGATTTTAATTTACCAATTATCGTCCAAACGCAACTTAATAAGGATGAATTTCAGCCAACCGAATGCATTATCTGATGCTACCCCAGCATTATCGTGAGTGCGCTACTGTCGGAGCCTGTATGCTACAAGCACCACCCTTGGAGTCAAATGATATTACAACGCAATTAGGTCCTAGTACATCGGCACCAAATGTGCCACTGATGGAGCCTATATACAACGACCACGAGACTTAGAGCCAAATGCTATTACAACCCAACTGGGTCCTATTACGTTGACACCGAATGTGCCACTGTTGGAGCTTATATACAACGAGCACAAGACTTCGAGCCAAATGCTATAACAACCCACTTGTGTCCTACTACATCGGCTTTAAATGTTCCACTGTTTGAGCCTATATACAACGAGCACGAGACTTCGAGCCGTGTACTATGACAATCACACTGGCAGCAAGCGTGCCGCTAGTCCACTTCATTCTTAAAATGCTGTAATCCCACATGAGCGCAGAAACCGATATAAAACTGTACATTTTATTTAACAAAAGGCAGCGAGAGACGGTTCAGCGTTTTTCACTATATTCGTGCCTTGGACACGCATGTCCCATGCAGGGTATCATTTTACAAAGTCGTTTTCATCGGCTAAAATATAATAGTAGTGCCAACATATAGCCTACTGTCGGGTAATTGAATGAGAGTTTTTATCTGAACAAGCTTTTTTCTTCTTTGCGTTTTCTTTTTTGGGCTGGCATCCATGTCGACGCTCCAATGAAGTGAAAATTAGAGTTTAGATTGCACCGAATAGCTTATGTTGGCACTCTATTCTGCACAATACCTCTGTCTTTGCGGAATTCCACGACTCCCTCTGGACAACCTAACGATGAAAGGTAAGGAAATAGATCACCAATACCAAGTGAACGTGCAATATGGGGTACGGTTTGTTGACTTGTACTCAGATCGGCGGTAATCTCATCCTGACTGCCTGCGCAGGAAATAGTTATACTAAGCTGTCGCTTACCTTCGTAAGGGGGGAGGTTGATTGGGTGGAGGCAACTGCGAAATCCGGTGAGGGTGAACGGCCAACAGCTAAATATCAAAATAAAAAGTTGCTTTCTTACCGGTAGTACAGCACTGCACTGCCATCATGGGTACAGATACTGTTCGTGAAGTTTTTATACAAATTGTACAACGGACTCCTGGTTGCACACGCAAACACTTTCGATGGTAAAGTAACCGATTGTGTGCACAGCGAACTGCGGCAACCACAACAAGCTTGTTGCATGTGAAAGACACATCTGTGGGCGCCATAATTTTCCGCCAACGCGGTGGTTGCTTTGCACGTTGAAAGTCTGATGAACCACCAGTTACTTCGTTAGTCCTTCGCAATAGCTCTTGATGCAGTTCCGTAAATCCGAATGGATTAACCTCTTCAGCACTTCTCAGACGATGTTCAAGATGTGCAATTTTAGTCGTGGATGGTTACGTAACGGGGACTTTCAACGTCCGCAACTGCATGGACTCTGTGGGTAGGTTATAGTCCACAAGCCAGCGGATGCAGTCAGGTATTTGGCCTGTAAATGGATGCACATATCAGAAAAGGCTTACTTGTAGGGTACGCGTGCTGCTTGTATGCCGTCATTAAATGCACACACGGAAGCCACATGGTTTCATATAAAGGACAAGTACATGTTCTCAAGGAGCAATCGCTGGTGAAGCGGTTTCCATTGTGCGATATCTCAAACTATGGAAAAGTCAGAAATTTTTATTCACACACGACTCCATCTCCAAGGTCCGGGTAAACTGCTGGTAAAATGGCTTGTGCTAAATGGCGCATCACTAAGTCGCATGCGTACGTAGTTAAGAGGCAAACTACATGATGAACATATGCGCTGCCTTCTAGTAGCTGACCCCAGTCAAAGAAAAGCTTGGCATGCGTCTGGGTCTCTTTCAGGAGAACTTCCGAATGCGCCCAGACTTTGCGAACGGCTGCAACAAGGCCATCCGATGCATGGGTAACTTTCTTCACTGCAAGTGGGCATTCTTAACTCGGTTGTTCATTATATTGCCAAATGCACCAGTCCAGCTTGGGCGTGTTTCGCCCACGAAGGTTTTATGTACCACCAGCAAAACGTAAGGTAGCGCACAAAGTGGGGGTCGGTTCTTTGAAGGAGCTTCAAATCTCGTTGAAATCTAAAACAAGAACATTACATATAGAAAGAAATTATACTTAGTCTCTGTGTCAGAAATTGCCATGCGATGGAACAGATAACGCGACCGGTTAGTGGTTGTCTACAGAATGTAACGAAGATTTATCACTTACATGCTTCCTGATGGCGTGGCGGATGTGGAAGTAACACAACAAAATGCCGCATTGAATAGCCGCGCGCCGCACGTAGTTGAGCGGCCATTTTGTTCAATATTTTTGTGCGGACGGGAATCTCAGGATCCATGATATCCCGAAAGGCTTCGAACAACGTAAGCAATGATGCGTAATCCTCCCGACGCAGAAAGGCATAAAATATTGGCCGGCCGTACCCCATGCCGTCAGTTATTAAAAACTGGTATAGTTTGAAGCTGCAAGCAACAAGTAGGACCGCGGTCAATTCTTACTTCAAACGGTTGGTACCATGAGTAGCGTCTACACAAACGACATGCGAGAACCAGGGGAAACTTTCTATTTGTTGATCCTGAGCGAATAACACGTGTGTGCACAAGCCTTCCTCAGAAATAATTTGCGCAACTCCGTTTTCTTCCATAGACTTGATAACCTGATGCAATTTTACTGCAGGAAGTAAAAACTATCAAAATAAGCTTACACTCAACGCCAGGTCTTAATTTACGATGAACATTGGGGACATCATCGCTGGTAATATGCTTTTCGAATCGAACCTCGATGAACTGCTTGTTGTCGCTTGTTGGGGTGTTGTAGCGGAAAAGGTCCACGGACTGAGTGAACTCATCGTCCGTCAGACTGCGGTTGATGAAGTGTCGCTCAAACAGAAGGCGATTAACTGGGTGATTGTGAGACAAATCGAACGTTGTGACTTTCAGCTTGCATCCCGTCCTAATGATGTTAACGCGAGCTTGGCAAATAGTATCCCGTGGCTAAAAGCTTTAGAATAATAGAAGGGAAATCCTACTAAACACGTCTCACTCCTGTACTTTTTGACTTCCGACGTGCGCAGCGGACATCGATACATGACCCTGTCGTACTTCACCCGTGACAGGTTACACTTTCTGCTGTTGTAGCTTAGGAGATTGACGTAACGAAGAAGCACAAAGTCTGAAAAAAGCCTAGTAAACTCGTCCTAACTGTCAAAAGAACGCCCAAGGAAGATTCTCTGGAAATCAGACCCACGGCGCACGGATTCCAATATACTGTTCGTACCGCTTATCTGGTTTCCGACACTTTCAAACAATTGCAACCTCACATTTGCACAGAATTGAATAAAACTGCAAAGTTAGAAAGATAGCCGGGAATCATGCCATAAAAGGACACGAAACTATGTATTGCGCACTAGGTTTTGCGGGGTAACGGTGCTGCGACTACGTCGCAGCGAGCAGAGCAGGATGTGCCTCCTAAACGGGTGACCTTGAAAACAAATGGTTTGCTGGACTAAATAGCCAGGACTATCCAAGAAAAGATAAATACATAAAGGAAAACACATTATTTTAATAATTGAATGGTTATCTTTGATAGTGCATTAATTTCGAACATTCCATTTCTTTACGTGATTGTCAGCAGACGGAGTTTTAGCAAGGAGACTGCTAATTTTATTAGTTAATTAGCATTTTCTAGAAACCGGTCATTGAGCTCTTTATAAATTTTGCCTAAATCTGGCGTAATGGTACAGCCTTTTGTCGGCGTCTATGTTAGCACGTTTTACGCAGTCAAGGTCGTTGGATTTTTGATTTTCGTCGGCTGGGCTCAAACTTTTGCGGAGAAATGTCCGGGTGTTTAATTCGGAATAACAAAAGAACGTGAAGATTGAACAATGGCGACGGATAAGCACGAAAATGTTACAAACATTTCCGTTGAAAATTTTTAGTGGCTGCTTCTTCAGCAAGAATCGCACATAGAGGCACAAATGAAACTGAATGGAAGTTTAACGCAGTGCTTAAACGTACAGTATAACGGAGCAGCTACAGTGCACACGTAGGCCGTTTCACTTGATCTTCTTAGGAAGTAAATCACTGAATTTCATTATGATGCTGATTCCGAATACACTTTCGAGGCTTGGTTCCGGTCGGAGTTCAGACGTCAAGATGATGCATGGAAAGTGCGTCTGTCACTCCGCAAGCTTGATACTAATGAACATTCAAGATTCTTTGGGCACATCCTGCCCAAAGAGCCGAAGGACTTCACTTTCAATTAAACAGTGGCAACACACAAGCAATATTTTTGAGTCAACGTCTTTATTTAGCGTTCGCTACCAATGTCTGCAAATTTTTAGGTTGGAAACGGACGAGTATGGGGCACTAACAGACACGCTTAACCGTGAGTGTGAATGTTACAATGTATGCTGTTTGACGGATGATCAGTCTGAATGTCACATATTTGTCCGTGTTTTACTGTCTCCACACGACGCGGCCAACCGCACCCGGCTCCTTGTTAACTTGGATCATGACCCAGGTTTGACACTGAAGTCTCTTGTGGGTGAATGCAAACGGTTGCTCACTCTGAAATACGACACTGCTTTGATTGAGCGGAGTCTACACATAATTGCCAATGCTGTTCGTGCAGTGCAAAAAGCAAGGAAGTCCGGCTCGAACAAGCCGTTCAACTGAGCTCCGAACAAGCCACCTGCACCTTGTTGGTCATGTGTTGAATGGTATTTAGCACGATACTGTCCATAGAATCGTCACGTTTGTGGAATGCCATAAACGCGGCCACAATGAAGACTTTTGTCAGCAGTCCCGCCGACTCCCTGAGGCTTAAGCGAAATTAATTTGCCGGGGACTCCATTGGTTGTTGAGTAGCTTAAACCTACCGCGTGCGTTTTTGCACGCAGCGCAATCAAGTACGTGGCGTGCAATAGAGCTAGTGGGTAGTTTAGGGCCAGTTACGACCACTATCGCTTGAGGTGCTTTGCCATCCTCGCTGACAACCTTTCCTCAATTCTGCCAACATAATTGTTACCACAAGTACAGGTGAAGAGGTAGATGCACGAAGCGGTAACCTGAGAGTGCGGTCTGTCCACGTTGTATTTACACTGCAGCCTCCTGACTTGATGCAAAGCCACTAACTCAGCCGCGTAACAGCACTGCTTAGTAGACTGATGAAGGCGATGCCGATATCTGTTAACTTGGTCCCCTTTAAACGGTAGCGTTATGAATACGTTGTTATTTGGAACATCTGTTGATGGTTTATCTTTCGGTTGTAAGTTCGCATACCGCACTATACATTGCTCGGGATATCCCTTCTTTTATAGTGTGGAGGTGATGCGTTCTAGTTCACGTTCGATAGGCTCCAGAGAGCAAATTTGACGAGCTCTAGCAAAAGCCGTACGGACTGAAGCCTTCTTGTAGTTCATAGAGCAGAAGCTATTAAAGTTCAGGTACTGTCCCGTCCATGTTGGTTTTCTGTAACCGAACAGAAAGCGTGTACCGACTAGATTTCTCTGTAAGTTAACATCCAGGAAATGGAAGGATCCATCAGATTTGTTTCCTATCCTGAAGCTGGTCGCGGGCTGACACTGGTTCATCATTTCTAGTAGGTATGCCGCCTACTATGGGTCATGTAAAGCTCCAGCTTTTATTCCCATTAAATACAATGTACTGCGGAGTGTCAAGAATGCCGAATGCGCCGGACACACACCTGGTATAAGAGTGTATCCAATGCATATAAGGACGCAGTACGGTGTTTTAGAAATTGCTTATTAAGATAGCAAACAAAATTGGGACCAAAAGACTGCCATTGGACACGCCGTCGATTTGTCGATACAAGTTTCTGTCGAATCGCAACTGAATAGCTTTCGTGCATAAGAAGAGTAGTGATTTGCGTTGAGCCGCTGGGATCCCGACCTTAGCAGCATGACTGACAAGTATATCTAACGGTTCTGTCAAATGGACAGTTGTGAACAGCGCGCATATATCGAAGATCATAGGCTTCCCTTTTACTTTTAAATTACATATTTTGTTGACAAAATTCCCGATGAAAAAGGAATCCGATGGAGCTTTCCATTTCCTGAACGTTAAGTTACAAGGAAAGCCAAACGATACACACATTGGTCTGTGTACGGAAAACCATCATAGACGGAACAGTACATCATCTTTAAGAGCTTCGGCCCTATGGACCACAAGCCGCCATTGGATTCAGCTCCAGATTGGCCTGGAAGAAAAGGAAAATACTTTGTGTGTTCATTCAAGAGCAAACGGTTAGTCAGAAAATGTTAAGCTGCTACGAGGTCTTGATGTATCTAACACGAAACACATGAACAACATTATGGTCAAATAATTAATGCAAACCTTCCCTGAACTAGCAATCATCGCTGTGCAGAGCACGCGAAGTAGAAATGACGTGGAAAGAAAATGGAAGGTAAAGAGGAAGGAAAATCATTTAAATGCTGGATAACATCAGAGTGAGGTGTATGACAGAAGAACGCAAAGATGGAAGGCCGACATGGTCAGGAGAAAGGAAAGGCTCCGTGTTGCAAGCCAAGAGCGTTTAACTGACTCTCCAAACACTTAACCAAAAGTCCACTGCCTACACTTCTTAGAAGCGAGTTCCAGTGCTCGATAACTTTAAGCCATAAGCGAGGTTCCCCTTATCCGCACAGAAAGCGATTTGTGTAGCTTCATGTCTTGGTCGCGAAGACAAGGCAACATAGTTGGGCTAAATTGCAAGCTGAAGTCCGGTCCAAACTTTCCTGTCAAAATGCGGCAAGCGAGGATTAGGTCTCTTTGAAGCCGTCGGTAGTACGTTGAATAAATACCCAAGCTAAGTAGACGCTCGGGGTACGTTTGCCGCCGTTACTCTTTGACGACCTTGGTACCTAAGTTCAAAAGTCTCTTGAGCTCCATTTTGTCCCGAACAAGTTGGGGAGGGCAAGCCCGGATGTAGTATTCCAGCTTGGGCCGAACGAAAGCTGAGAACGGCATCACAAAGATGTCGGCAGCTAAGATTTCGAAAGAACGGCCTAATAACCACAACATTCTGAAACCCCTACTGGCGGCCTTTTCCAGAAATCACCAGCTTACGACGGCGGGAAATGAGCGACGCCTAGGCTTACCTGGTTGTAGACAAAGAGTTCAAATACACCCTGCAGGTACCTCGAAGTTGCGAAAATGGCTCCTATACAAAGAAAGCGACACTTAGTCTGATTAGCGGGCAGTAGCCATAAAGTAGACCAGTCCCAGCGTCTGTCCGGAGCATGCCGAATAGGTTTAGAACCCTAAGGACATATACAACCAACAGCTTAAGGTCATTAGCAAACAACAGTCACGAGATCCAAGATCCCCAGGGAGATCGTGTACATAGAAGGAGAACAGCATCGGTCCAAGGACCGAGCTCCGTGGGACACCGCTAAATGCAACTGTCCTAAAGCCTAAGCTGCTACCCACGCGGACACACCGCACACTTGCTTGCAGGAATGCAGAATGCATTGAAGAGCGTGGCTAGATACACTGTAGAAGCTCAGAATGTGTGAGTATCGCAAGTGGAGTATTTAGCAAATGATTTCGAGTCGACGGAAAGCACATCCAAAACGTGGCCATTACCCACTGCCTCGGCCCAAGCTTCTTGAGCAACCGACAAATTCGTCAGATCAGAAAACCCCTACCGGAATCCGTGCCGTGCACTACTGAGTAGAATAATCTATTCAAGTGACCTTCCGACGAATCTAACACCAGCTAGCCGAACAATCCCCACGTGGTGCCAGCTAGTTTGTTCGAGTTGATCCCGTTCCAGCGAATAGTTCGGCGACAGTGTTCCAGGAAGTGGTGGGTTTTCGCCTGGCAAGCATTCTCCCTATAGAAAGCCACATACGTCCGTTTATCAACACTGCGAAGTGGCGCGCTGACTCGCCAATAAACAAAGTCACGGCCTCTTCTACATCCGGAGGATCCCCACTTCACAAAACTCATCCAAATCCAAGAGCTCCACTGATCCATTCATCCAATGGCAAACACGGCACACAAACTCACGAATTCAGTCACACTTCACTCACCATGCCCACTGACACATACATTTACATGTAAACAGACCCAGAATTCCAGTACGTAACTGGTTGACTTGCTAAATTATTACACAATTACCGAACATACCTGTTTGTATCAGCATGATCATGCCTTCGCAGCCGTTCCCCACACTGGCGGGAGTAAAGCATGCGTATATTTATTTAAGACGCAAGACTGACTGGCCTTTGATTGGCTGGCAGATTCTTGTCGCCATTTTTGACAGACTCTTTCCATACAGAAGGTAATGTAAAGCTGTAAAGTGATTTCTGGAACACCGTCAGCGGTCCACTCAGTTCCGCCGTTAACTCATGCGGAAACTTCGGGTGAATTGAGGCAGGCTCAGCTGATTTAAAAGGGATTAGTTCTTGCAGCAGTCTATGGAATTGCGTTTCCATCACAATAAATTAGGCTAAATAAGAACCCTCAGGGACTCTACGTACATAGTTAACGCTGGTCAACGCGGCCAGGTACAAAGCCCCAGCATCCTGCTCACCAACTACACGAGCCTTGCCGGAGTCCGCATACGCATGATTTCCGTAGACTCGCATCAAATTTTGAAGTATTGAAGTTGAACCACAGCACCAACGTACGAAAAGAACTTTGTTGGATTTTTTAAAGCTCAATCTGCCAAAGCCTTTTCGCACAAAAGCCGAGCTTTCCTTAAGTGTTGCTTTCATCTATTTCTAGCCTCGCGGTACTTATCATAGGAGCTAGTTGATGGAGCCGAGCGGTAGGTCGACCAGCTCGTAGAACCCTTCCGGGATCGGTACTTGCCAGTACCTATCCACGAGGACCCGGCTCCAGTAGTAGTAGTAGTAGTAGTAGTAGTAGTAGTAGTAGTAGTAGTAGTAGTAGTAGTAGTAGTAGTAGTAGTAGTAGTAGTAGTAGTAAAGGTAGCAGTAGTAATAGCAACATCTCCCAAATGGTGGCACTGTACACACGACCCTTTACCAAGAGGGAGATATCCCGGCGGCGCCAGAAGTGCTGCAGGTTGACAAACGCCGACCGAGCTTTGGCGAAGCTGAGGTACTTCCTTTCTAATGGTACCACCAGCAGGCCCATAGCTGCCAAGGTAGACTAAGCTATCTATTTGTTCTGGCCGTGTACCGTCAAGGGTGAGCACGGGAACAGTTGACTGCCAATCTTGAAGCAGCAAGCTACACTTTGATGGGACAAAGCACATTCCGTACTTAGATGCCGTTTTTCTTCCCGTTTTTCTTCTCACCCTTGTTCTACAGGATAACATTACCTGCACCGAACACCGCTGAAGACGTACTTGCAACGCTCCCATGGGCACGGATTCAATAAAGAACAAAGATAAAACCCGCACTTTAAAATCATGACACACTAAAGAACTTAGAAAACTGATCAATTCAATGCAAGTCACCTGAGTCGTCCAACTTCAACAGCTCCAAAAACTTGTACCGGACTCCGAAGGCGACTACACAGTCATAGGAAACATATTGACGTTACGTGACTGCGAATATCCGCAAGGGTAATCGGCCAGATACAATCTTGTCAATGTTATATCAACAGCCGGCAGTGTTCCAGGACGTGGTGGGTCTTCGTCTGGCAAGCGTTTTCCCTACAAAAAGCCACAAGTGTCTGTTTCACAACACTGCGACGTGGCGGATGTGACTCGTCACTCAATAAAGTCACTGCCCCTAACATTGGCAAGTTGACCGAAACCATATTTACAAGTTCTGTGTATATATCGGCTCTCGCAGGAACAAGCCTACATATCTGATTAGTGACATACCACTATTCTTAAGTATTTTTCACCCGTTTCCGCATACTTCACTCACTGACTTACATTGCTTACGGGACCTCGTCGGACTAGTTCCTCATCAACACCATATAAGTGATCTGATTACTATCTTTACCTCACGCATTCTGTGTACATAGACTACGTACAAATCTTGGGCTAGATGGGCACACACTACTGTTTCCAACTGTACTACTCCCACTGTTGGTGCTGCTTATTCCGCTATCATGTACAATAATGCAATATGCTGATCATGCCCAAAAGGCGTGTCTCGCTTTGTCGAGAATAAATATTTATTTATTTATTTATTTATTTATTTGATCGCCAAGCGTTCTAGACTTGTTCACATGCTCTGTGAGTCCTCACCAAGTAAGACGATAACAGCGGCATAATCGAAGCCGGTTGCTCGTTTGCCCGGTAATGGCTTAATACAAACATTTTAGCAACCGTCTAGGGCTCTAGACAGAATGTCTTCAGTGGCAAAATTTAAGAGGAACGGAAACATGGAGCAGTCTAGCCGTACACAGCTAATGCCGGCGAAGGACGACGAAAGCATACACTACACCCTTAATCTGCGGGAGATGGGGAAATACAGTGCGCGTATGATGGTAGTATATTTTTCTGGGACGCCGTTCTTTAGTAAACAACGCCATAGTGCAAGTCGATCAACCGAGTCGAATACGACACGGATGTCCAGGAATGCAACGTTGGTAGGCCGCTTATAGGGGACGGTGGCCTGTGATTTGACGTAGTGTGTATATGTGATCCACACCCCCGCGGCCAGTTCGAACGCCATCTTGTACTTCCCGGAACGGCGATTCGCGTGTGCGAGACAGTCTCCTGTGTAGAATGGATGCTAATAGCTTGGGGCAACCGAAATGAGACTAATCCCTGGGTGCTTGGTATAGGAAGTGTAAGTACCCTTGTTCAAAACCGGGATAAATGATATGCACCAAAAGGAAAGGTTTGTTCATGTTAGATGTTGGAGAACACTGAGGCTACTGACAACTGCCTCCATATATGAACAGCTCCAAAGGAAGTCTGTCCGAACCGGTAGCCTTGAATTGTCTAATGCGTCGAATTGGAAGATAAACTTTCGCTTCGCTGGGTGGATGAAGTGTGACGACCCAGGGCGGAGGGCTGGGTTCGCAGGAGATATAAGTGTACCGTGCGGGACAGCTGAACTGGGAATGAAAATGTTCGGCCCATCGGTCCAAGCGTCTCTGTAAGTTGGCATTCAGCGCACCATCAGCTGCGCATATAGCTTCACTAGCACCAGACATTTTGTGGCCAGTGGATCGAATGCGATGGAAGAGTTTGCAAGTGTTGCCACAGAGGGCAGTGGCCTCCATTTCGAAACACGCTGGGACCACCGAGCTTCACGGTCACTGCGTAGGCTACGTTTGAGCTGCCAACTGAGAGAAGGGCGCATTTCGTATGGTTAGAATCCGTTGGGATATGCCTGCGGCGGTCAAATAAATCTAACGAATGCGTGGAGGTCCAGGCGTTACAAGGTGACGAGTAACTCCACAAGCTTGCTGTCCCCAAGAGATCAGAGTCCGCGGCATTTATTACAGTGTTCAGCAATATCTTGCGGTGGGTCGCAGCCAAGTGCACCAGCCACGGAAACCTGATGGCTCTACCGAACCGAAACAGTAGATAGTTTATTTGGGTGTATTTTAAAGCGCTTCATTTTCAGGGACGCTCCGAAACCCATGCAAACGTTCGCGCAGACCAGAGCGTGGTCTGAGTCAAGGAAAGGAGGCCAGATGGATTTGCATCCTTTACAGCAACCATCCATCGGAAACTGCTTGCCAGAAGATCAATCTGGGGCCGTGTTTGAGACGCAGAAGGGGGTCGCCAAGTAGCGGCATGTCTCATTGAATGACGGAACTTGGTGCTCTAAAGAATAAACTGATTATCGTAGTGTAAGGTCTCTTCAGTACCTGAGCTGCTCTCATGGAACGCATGGTGACTTCCGAGGTACTTTTGCAAGCCAGCAGATGACCGACCCGTGCGCTGAGAGCCCTAGCAAAGACAACAACGTCGGATTTGCAGGCTTTAATCAAGAGCTGGTGAGGCTCACCGTAGCAATCGTCCCTGATGGAGTCGGAAATGCAGTCAGTTAGAGCATATGCAGAGATTACAAACAAGTTGCGTCTCTCCTCACGACATGAGTTTGTTTTGCATGATCCCCGAAGAGGAACTGCACACAGCGGGCTATTAATCAGGAACCAGACCAGAAGTGCTTTGCTACTTTGCGCTACACCAACGCCAGCTAATCTTGCCGCAGATGCTGCTGCGTCACCAGATAGACGTAGGTGAAATATGCCTCCATGGTCTTGGGAGATCTCAACTCAAGCACAGTGCTGTGACCTTGCAAGCGCGTTTCAGAAAGACAGCAAATATTGACGGCGAGGGATTTCAGGGTGCGCTCAAGACCAGCTTGCTGCCCGGTCTGCTTGAGTGTACGTAGGTTGAAGTAAGTCAACTGGAAGGTGGACCGAGGCCGAAGGAGTGCAACCGGGCGAGCTCTCTGGGTTTCGAGGAAACCTTGCGGCGTGTAATCAGGGAAACAAGAATCATTTGTTAACGGATAATACCGTTTATTAACAAACGTACAGGTGGTGTGTGAAGGTGAGTGACTGGCAGGAGCAGCAGCAGCTGACGGCAATATTGCGGTTAAACAGTCCATGGTTTTGTTAGTGGGCGTGATACTATTCTTTTGCTTAAGCCGAAGAAGGGCTTTGTCTTAGGGTGCTTCACTACGAGCATATGGCTAAATAGTCTGCTCTCATACAGCGGGGTGATTGTGAGACCGAGTTAGTTTGACCCATATCCATTGACCCGGCTAGTATGAGTTGCGCTGAAGTCACTTGGAAAGTGCCACCCAACATAGCTCCATGGGTCACAGGGGTACATAAATCACCGCACTACGGCAGGGTCCAGTCTCGTTGCGATGGGATTGAGTCTCGTTGTGATGGAACGCTTCCGCTAGATAAGAATTAAATTTATCAGAGGCCGCCTGAACTATATCGGACACAGAGATTTCATAACGCAACCCAGACGCGTTGATACTCATTGCCTGATAGTTAGCATGTCATATGTATTAGATAGGGCTCAGCGATGCCCTATTGGCGCCCGGTCAGAGCACAGCTGAATGTCAAACAGACATGCTAGCTGGCACCTAAGAAGCGACGTAAGTGATATCACCTTCGGAGTCTAGTGACTTGGCAAAAACGGTCCGAAATAGACGGCACATGGGCCTCCATGTGCCTATTGGGGAGGTCCACGCACTGATGCAACGTTACCTGTAACGTAAGCTCAAGAATATCTGCACGGAAAATACCTTACCACAAGTTGCAAGACAGATCAGCCCATCAAACCTCCGGTGGCTTGAAGGCACATAGTAACAAACACATGTTTTTTAAACGTTTGTGCGTTGTAACTTTGCTGTACTGTTGTGGATTTGATGGAAGCCGATGAGTTTTATAAATCCAACGTCGCCACTGAAGGTTGCTAGACATTGGCATCCGACCAGTGGGAGATTGCATGGCGTCATTTTTGACACTAGCAACGAGTGTATGATGATAGGACCTCACGGCTCTGAATTTCGAATTCCGTCACACATGTCGGACATAATGAGTGAAGGCTGGCTTGGTATTGTCGAGTCCACGGCTGCGTGGGTGGTTGCTGTTAATAAAACAGCCTTGGTTTCGATGCCCTTTATGCCTTCTTTGTTGCAGTGGGCTGTAGTACGGCGGGTCTGCTCGTAGTTCTTGTGATATATCCATATCCACATTATAAACCATGAAAGAGCATGCGGTAGGAATTGCATTTAAATGGCTTTATGCAGTTGCGCTACCGAAAACAGTATTGCCTGCGTTGTTCCTTTGGGTAAGGTTAAATTAGGGGCTAAAATAGAACTCTGCAACGGTGCTCTGTCCGGTTTGGTTGAGGTTGGCCCGGGATTAGGCAGCTGTCCTACGAGAAACCTGGCGTCAATAAGGCTTTTAGCCAAGTCATTGCTGCATAACTTAATCACGATTGGGTTAGACTGGCCAGGTATCTTACGTAAACGCATAGCCATGGAACAAACATGTGGCATTTTGCAAGCAACTAAAAGTATATTCAGCACTTTATTGAGAGGCAGTTTGTCTTGTACATTGAGTACATTAGCGGTATTGGCGCGGCACACGCGCACACTGTCTTCATGCGCAATATTGTTTAGAAGTTCAGCAGTTTCGAATATATCAAACAGATTTTGGTATCTTGTTAAGTGGGCAAAAGGTGTGTGCTTCTCTGGGGTCTCTGTAATGGACATAATTTGACTTTTCAGCTGGTTCTCTTGACATTCCAGGGCAAAACCTCTTGCAAATCATCGGCTAGTGAATCCAAGTGTATGCCTTTGCGTTCCCTTGTTTAGGGTGGACTAATCTTTGCTGTTGTAGGCGCAGTAAATTTCCCGGGTTTCTTGAAGGATATGGGAGACATGCGACGTTTGCCAACCATGTTGTAAAAAATAAATATGGAAACGGGTAAAACATACACGTATATGGGGGTAAAATGAAAAAGGTGAACGCAGGAGGACAGTAGAAAGATGGGTTGGACAATAGTCCGAAAACGGAACACATGCGTTGGTAGTAGGAGTGTTACGTTAAAGTAACACAAATGAGGCCAAAACGCTACTGCATGCAACCCAGCAAGGTAAACGCACCGTTTCGAAGTTCGCGCAAAAGAAGGGCGCGGCACGGAAAGAGCATAGCCTTGTTACAGTATCGGCTCCGCCCAACGCTGTATCCTAGGTGTAATCAGTGCGCGAAGGGTTTCCATTGAGTTGGGGCAGCAACCAAACGGCGATGCGAGAGCGTTGATGCATGGACGCCTGCACTCGGTTTGGTACCCCGGGTCTACCATTATTGCAATCCGCTTGGTACACTTCAATTTCCCCTAACCTACAGCGTAACCTAAAATGTATTTTTTTGTATGTATGGATGCCATAGCTTGCCGACGACCGCAAAGTAAAACTTACAAACGGACAGTAGATAACCCGGGCTAACTAGCACGTGAACACAATTATCCAAGCTTAATCCGCTAAGCCACATAAAAGCACCAAAATAGTCGCAATGTAGCAACCCCCGAGATGCTGAAGCAAGTCAGTTGGTCCGTTGTAGTCTGCTGAATGCAAGTAGAAAGCAGAAGACAAATTTTATTAGAAATGAAGCGGCGGTGCACATGAGCATTTTTCTCCGTATGGTGGTTGCATTACTTCGCTAACCTAAAATAAGATTTGAAATGAACAAAATTTGTCTTTACAGAGAATACCTGGTAGGTAAACGGCGGTTGCCCTGCAGTACCACATTTCACACATCGACGGCGTGCCGTGTACAGCCACATCTCCATTTACTTAGCTACAACCAGCCACTTGCCTCTATCAAAGTAAACTTGCGCAGATTATTTAACGTGTATGAAGAACGTACCATGTACATGCGCATACATTAATGCACATGTGAATGCTGGTACCTTATCGTGCGAGTAACGTGGAAATCATAGCCACTCGTCCACATGAAGTTTTTTGCATGCGGCATAACAAATTGAATGACAGGGGAATGGTAGTAGCATAGTGCACATCCTGCGGCGAATGAATGGAGGAAACCATGTTGAACACGGCGCACAGGGTCCAGTTTCACTACTCACCAGGATACCTTAATATTTCCATCCCAATAAATCCAAAGATTGCTGATCGAGTTCGATATTTTTGGGGTAAGCAGTCCGTTTAACGACACATGGCAGCGGCTACATTAAAGGAAGCAAATAAATATTGACAACAGAGGTTCATGTTCAGTTTCAAACTGTCAGGCTTCATCTATGCTGTCGTCTAAGGCGTCCAAGTCCATTATTTGGAAAACCTTAGTTAGGAAACGTTAATAATTAATCCACCATTGCAAAGCTGCTGGCTGCGTGTACAACCTTTGGCGGAGGCGCGCCATGCCTTGCCACGAATCGATTTCATGCCTTTCCTGACATATTGTGTTATGCCATCCGCCGACACATTGCTTCCGGTGAATCATTTTAATACAACAGCTATGACAGGGGTGAAACGGCAAAGAGGTAGCTTACAATGCAGTTCAGTCAAAAGCGTCGTTTTCCGGTATCCGGATTTGTAGCAGGAACAGGAGTAACTGAGCTCTGCCATCATTGGCCGCGTTATAAAACGCTGCATCGTGCTGCGTACAGTCTCCGACAAGGCATCTCCCTGCACAACTTTCAGATTAGTATGCTGCATGCATATATGAGGTATCAAAGAATCCAACCCACTGTGCCTGCGTCCTGCTTCCCGCATTCGTATGTCGAACGGCTATTGTTCCGCTACCGAGGTACTTGGCAGCGGAAGCTGCGTTGCCTGCTGCCCTTATTGGCTGACAATGGTCGCAGCCATGGATCTCAGACAACTGTTCATATAATCTTGTGTCTCCAGTTTTCTGAACCTCACCTGTAAATGTATACCATGCTTCAGAAATGTAGGAAATTACCGCCTGTGGACTCAACCTTATTCTTCCGTTAATCCATACCGTCCAAAGGAAAATGATGAAACCTTAAGCAGCTGAATACGGCGAATGCGATACCAATCGCTTTTAAGAACGGTGATGAAGGAGGAATCAGAGATTGCCTCAAGCTACAAATTTTAAGCACCAACCTGAATCTAGTTTCCGAATCTGTGCGTTCGAATTCGCACCACAATGAGATGCAGCACTGAACGCTGAAGTTTCATGTTAAGAAAAATGTACCCAATACTTGTATAAGCTTGTTTATATACACCCATATTTTATTGCTGGGAAAACGGCTGACGTGGGTTTTTACTCATCTGGCGGGCCAACCTAGTTAATGAAGAGATAGGCGGGGAGTCATAAGGAACGGCTGTGGGGACCTTGGGACCCTGGTGGGGCTCGAACCCGCGGCTCGATTGTTGCAAGTCCGTGCTTGAGACCACTGAGCTAGGGAAAGGCAACGACCATCGTAAATAAGTTACTAGATGTGACATAGCGCCGCTCACTATCCACTGACTTACATGTTACTGCCATGCAGAGGAAAAAGTAGCCCCTCACCAGTCGACGAGCTTACCAAACTTAAGCGGCCAATTAACTTATGGCATTATAAGCAGTTTGAACTGTTTTCTAATCACAGAAGAGTAGTGGGGGAACTTGAATGTTATAGGTAGAAATTCCTCACATATAGGCTCACTCGGACAGCCGTCCCACGCCCGGAAAATCACTGTAAGCGCTTTTCATACTTTCGGGAATCGTCAGCAGTGCACTGGTAGGGCTACCCCGTACTCTGCTCGGCAGTAACGTGCAAGTCAGTAGATAGTGAGCAGCGCTATATCACATCTAATAACGTATTTCCGATAGTCATTGCCGTTCCCCGTAGCTCAGTGGTATCAACCACAGACTGGCAACCATCGAGCTGCGGGTTCGAGCACTATCAGCGTCCGATGGAATGCGTACTGCTGCCACTTCCCGAAAGGATGAAACGCGCCCACAGTGCTTTTCCGGGCGCGTGCCGGCTTCTGAGTGAGCCTATATGTGATGAATTTCTACCTATAACATTCAACCCCTACTACCCTTCTGTAACGTAATGCTTGCAATATTATGCACAAACACTTATTTTGCTTCTCATATGTAATCCACGTCTAAAGGGCCTCCTAGCAACTCAAACCTTCCCTGAGCTGTTGATAATGCACAATGAATATAAAAGTCCAGTTCAGCGAAACGGAAATGGTAACCAAACCGAGTAGTACCGGAGGAAGCTGAAAATTTAGTAGCGCGCCATAATTCAAAAAGTGGAAAGCTGGTGCTTTCCCGGAGATCTTCTACGATGTTTCGACAAACCAAAACGGCTAACCAATCTTATCCTTATTTGTTAATGAACGTAAAGGATACATATTCTGCACTCCTCGCTGGAATTTGGAGTAGATCAAGTAGCAACCACTACTTTATTGTAGGAGTTTGAAATAATGTTTAAAGACATTGCCAACAGAAAAATAAACTGCACGTGCTAGCAGGATCGTCCATATTTTGGAAACGACATTAGACTGCAGGTTCGGCCTGTTGGGCATCATAAGTAATTCTCATCCATCGAATCCACCAGGATCTAAACCGACGAAACCGAACGGCTTGTACAGTTAGGCTGCAGATTAGCCCACAGAGCCATTGGTACAACTTCGAACGGTTATAATTTGCAATCCTACTGAAATAGAGCCCGTATTATCCTCCACCCTTATGCAAATTATTAAAGTTTCAGAGGACCGGACTGGTCTCGAAAGACACGACGTCCACTGATCTTAGTGATGTACGACATAGCATTTAGAAACTGTCAGAGCCGGTATATTTGGTAGCTGGCTGCGACGAACCAACGATTAACGATAACAAAAACCCCTACTTCTAAGTACGCCAAATAGATATTTAAATAATTATATACCATTTGATAAATGCCTATATCTAAACTGGCCTAGTTAAAGATTGTCCTGCTTCCGTTCATTCATTGCTAAACTTGATTTGTTTTTAACCATATTTTAACTAATTTTAGCAATAGTGTGTTCTATTTATTTTAATTCTTTTTCATTTATTTTATCCATACCTTTATGCTTACTACATATCTAACATAGAACATTTAGCTGCTCCTGAGAAAGCTAGCTGAAAAAGGGTTTTCCGCCGGTTTGCTTGTTGCGTATTACCGAATACCGAAATATAGTCACCCAGTAAGTGCGCCGAAAAACTGTAAACTCCGGGGAGCAGTGAAACAAATACTTTAGAGAGTAGTCTGTACTGGGAGCCCGTACAGCTATACAAAAAGGCAGATCGGTTAGCAGGGCAACTTTTATTGTTACAGTAAAAGGTTCCCTGTTATCTAGCCAAATAAGAAGGACACGGTTGACGCTGCAGATAGGGTAAAGGAGCATGTACATCACACAGGGCAAGCGCGCGTTGCAACCGAAAAGAGCGCCAAACAAAAATGGCGGCGAGCAAGTCAAGCATTTGAACTCAGCGATCAGTACAACACACCAAGCCGGTCGCCTGGGTGCACCATTAACTACTTTTAGATAGAAGTTTACACAGGCGAACCGGGGGATCTCCAGTATGCTACCTAGCCCTCCACCCGAAGGGACTGTGTAAGCAGTCCTTCTATCTACGTGAGGAATGTCCGTCGCGGGCCAGCCCTTTGCGAGACCAGGTTGTGAAACCTAGTGCAACTGCTGGGGGAGAAGCATGCAATTGGACCCTAGCGGGCTTCCACCCGTGTCCTCCCTCCTGTGTCGAAACGGCAAAAAAACTCTTTGTGGGGGACGGTTTGAAAAGTTCACGTAGGTTGCTGAGCAGGAAGTTCGTTCTACTTCAAGTTGACGTGCGAGGATCCAGCGAAAATTGAAACCGAGGTGCAACCAACCGATGGTGCATATGGAAAACAAAGTGAACAAGCAGCGTAAACGCGTAGCAATACACAAAAGGGTGCAAAGCGAAAAATCGTGCAAGCTATTTTTAGATTTGCTAAAGGTTTCGCTCTTTTTGCTAGTTTCGAAGCGTTCTGGTCTTTTTGAGGATATCGGAAAACCTTCGTTCTAGGTAAAATAGTAAGGGCCTACGAAGTACGAAATATCAAGTGCAGTTTTGCGCTTCCTACCGCGTCGTTTGATAGCAGGGCGATAGCAAGGATATCGGTTGAGGTTGTCGGTTCAGCCGGAGCGAACGGACTCGACTGAGGTTGCGGTGCGAGATGTGATGGCGCAGGCTGTGGAGGTTCTTGTTGCACCGAAGAGTCAGACTTGTCGAGCAATGCTGGCCTAAGTCGATCGACGTTGCTCTTCTCGGTCTTACCATTGTAGGCACCGGTAGCCGTCTTGTCGCTTCTGCGTACGATACGGTAAGGGCCAGATTAAGAAGGTTGGAGTGTCCGGCGCACGCTGCCAGTGCAAACAAACACGTGCGTGCAAGTACTTAAGCGTTCGTCCACGTTGGTACGCAAGCTCTGTGCTCTAGGTTGCCCAGCCTGAAGCGGTTGCATGTGATAAGATAGGCGAGCTGAGTAGTCGCCGTAGTCGAAAGGTGCTGGCGCTGTTTGTGAGACGAGTTCAACAGGCAAGCGTTGTGTGCATCCAAAGACTACCGGCGATGGAGTAGCGTGTAAATCCGCTTTATTCGTGTTTCTTATGCCTAAGAGAACGAGCGGAAATGCTTCGTGCCAGGAAGTGCTGGATTGGACACAGAGTGATGCTTTGAGTTGCCGGTGGAATCTTCCTACCATCCCATTAGCTGCGTGATGATATTTGGTGTTTCGGTTGTGTTGGAAACCAAGAACGTTTTTGACGTTTGCTGAAATATCCGTTAATTTTGGATCCTCTTTCGTGGCTGACGACGCTTGGGCAACAAATTGAACTGCCTGACGTAATAAGAAACCTTTTGCAGCTTTCTTAGATGAGCAGTTATGTTTCGCTCCTTTCAAACGTGTGTATCGGTCTACACGGTTGAGGTGGCACACGTAGCCTTTGCATGGGGGCAAATGTCCGACGATGTGGACATGGACGTGTGCAAAACGAGCGTCAGGGGCGAAAAAGACGCCAAATGGGCTTTTGGTATGTTTTCGTACTTTGACGCCATGTCACTCTAGGCATGCGCGTGCCCAAAGGCTTACGTTGCAATTGACGTTGGGCTGCGCGAAGCGCTCGGTTACGAGCTTCTGTGAAGGGCGTATGCCGGGATGAGACAGGTTGTGTAAAGCACTGAAGACTAGTCGACGCGGCGAAGTAGGAAATACTGGTCGGGGAGAAGTTTGTGATTCGGCACAAAGTATGGTCCCCTCAGATGAAGCTACTGAACCTTCGCGTAGTTTCCATGAGGCGTTGCGTCGTAGCTTCTTTTTGCTGGCTCAGCTTGTTGGGCAGCAGCAATGGCGGCTAAATAAACGTTAGTGCCAGGTGACAAGCTGATCTGATGAATGGGTGAAAGTGCATCCGTGACAGGATTGAGAGCACATAAGACATGTCGTAGGTATGCCGTAAACTGGTGAACGTAGTCTAAGCGTATAGTTTTCCGCAGAGCATATTTGCCTGTTGCAACCTTGATTGCGTAGCCCAATGGTTTGTGGTCAGTGCAGACTGTACAATGTCAACCTGCGAGATAGTGACGGAAATGTCCGATAAGTAGGTAGGTAGCTAATAGTTCCCTACCGATGACGAGGTAACGCGATTCGGCAGGTTGTAAACGTTCCGAGAAAAACCAAGAGGTATCAATCCATGGTCGATGAGTTGTTGAAGAACTGCACCCACAGCAGTGTCAGGTGCGTCAATTGTCAGGGAGAGTAGTGCAGATGTGTCTGTGTGGGCGCATTACATTAACGATTGCATACAAGCCAGCACACGCAAGACGTTGCCAACCCGGTAACCTTATCACAACTGAGGCCATACCCTTCCGTAAAGCTCACTGCGGTACATGATGCATTGCTGTGCAGACGCTGGTGCTAAGCTCATCATTAAGGTCGACCAACTACAGTTAACAGGTGATTCGGCCACACCCACCGCTAACTAAAGCATTGTTCCATGATAGCGCGTAGTGAAGTACTGCATGCATTAATTACTTCACCAAGACTATATTATGCACACACGATCACAGGTAGACTCCGCTAAGCGTAGAAGACACCATGTGCGGTTGACGGACGTGTCGGCTAGTTTGCGTGCAGCTAGCTTCAGTGAAGGCAATCGATAATGTCTCGTTGTGGAGCAAATGTCACGCCCGGTCGTCTGCGCGCAACAGTGAGCACTTGGAAGGCGGATGGAATATCTCCGGCCCCAGTACTGTGTTGTGTGTCTTGATGTCGCATAAGTGAGTGAGTGGAGGCCGTGAACCACTCCGCACTGCATTCTAGAGTGACGGAGCTCACACGTTGTTTTTACGTCCGCGTGTGCACCATGTGTTTTGTTGGCCGAGCACAAAGTAATCGTTGCACCAACTGATGCAGTTGTTTTGCGTACTGGTGCAGCGATCTGCAATTGGTCAAGACGATGGGCACGCCTTTGTGTGTGCGTGCCCCTTCAGAGGTAACTTGACGTGCTTGTGGATTGAGTTAAATACTCTTATGGAGAAGCGTGATTTGCTTAAGTAGGAGCTTGATTCAGTTATAGATTAAATTGTCTCGCATACGGTATAGATAGAGAGCGCACAAAACAGCCCCCACACACTAGTGCATATGTGCCTGATTCCCTATTTGCTCTTGCTTCCCAATATACTCACTTAGTTAGTTACGTTTTAATTTACAGTGGTTTTTGGCCGGAGCGGACCTTCTGCCTTCGGGGCATGCATGTGACATTTGGCACATAACGGTGGGTATTTACAGTGGCGGCCGCATACCAATGGACGTTCCTGTTTTCCTGCAGCCGATCATAAAGTATTTGAAGAACGGTGTGTGCTTTCATGCTGGAGGTCCAAACGTCCAACTGGATTTTAAGTGCGTTGTCGCTGATGCGCCAGCAGGAGCCTATCCAAAGTAGCTTAGACAACACTTAGGATACTTAGCAGGAGAAAAGTGTAGGACGTCAATAATTTCACATTTCGTCTCAAATGCCCATATTTTAGGCCTACCTCAATATTGGCGGATGACTTCGCGCTCTTTGGAGGATATTCTGTGGCTTAATGAAGATGTCCATTCCCGGCGCCGATGTGAGCACCAGATCGGTGATTCACCATTCGAAGCCATCTCAATGGACATGATATCATGCTTCCCTATCGATTAGTTGCACATTATGTGCCTATGAGTTATGGAACGAACAATCACGTTGTGGGGTTGTGGGCGTAGGCGAGGAAATATAGTTTGCCATTCAAATACATCCGTGTTGAGTATGGCATGTCAAAGAGAACCCAGTCCTTCAGGGACAAGCGTTTATTCGACAATGACAGCTAAGTAAATATTGAAGCATGTTTACCAAGCCAAACTCCTGGATATAAATTGCCGGTCCAAGACCAGAACTAACGACCCTTATGAGTAGATGAGGTACCTTGCTTGCTTCAGGTAAACATACGGTAAATATATCACATGAATGTCGTCCAATCCGAGTCCAGTAATCGAATCCATCACGTCCGCGTCCCATTGGCCGTTTGACTCTTTCGGTTGGTTCATTTGCTCACTCTGATCTGATAATACCCTCACATAGCCCTTGCAGATAAATGGAACAGAAAGCGCACATGTAGTACAAAATCGGTTTACTAAGGGCATCCTGCCGTACAGTGCATAGCTAAGCCGGAAAGAAAAACCAATAAAATAAGAAAAGTAAGGCGTGGTCCTATTTAACTGATTATATGAGGGTCTATGTTTACGAATCGAAACTTAAGTGCCTACTTGTCACCCGCTTTTCCCTGCTCAAGACTGCAGGCTCCGAGTTGCTAACGACCAATTGGCTTAGGTGTGCGTTTTGAGCATTTTAATTGTGGTTGTACCGCATCTGTTTGTTGTTTCGCCTTTTCTGAATTTGCTTCCCCGTCCGTTTTAGGGTCGGCAACAGTCGCTTTTGCTCCCACTCCTTTGGTTTGTTTAAGGATTGTCAAATACGGTCAAAATGACGACGCCCTGCGGCCGTCCTCCATCTGTAGCTTCTCTAACTTACTCGTTGAGGACATGCGTGTAGCAGGTTGCCAGCTTGGTTCGTGAGCAATATTCTGTATACCGGATCAAACTAATTAGGACACACTTCCTACGGCATTTATCATTCCCACACATTTTCTCTTTCTTTTTCTCTACGCTCCTTCGATGGTTCGGAAAAGTAAATCAATAACTAAATAAATATATATAGTTTATTCCCGAATTTGTCGAGACAAACCAAGCAAGGCATGATCAATATTTACATGCAAAATTGCTTCGCAACAAACATGTTGCTATGAGTGTAGTCGGCAGTAAGCCTAAGGTTGTACAGTCTGCGGAAATTGTGTAAGTAGTCACGGGATAGAGTCTTCAATGAATGACAAAACGTTGAATTCTAGCGTGCGTAGGGGAAACAGTCAGGGCAGTACATGTGTAATGAAAACGATACATATACACATCGTGTAACTTATTATTGAAAGTGACAGGGCAATATTGAATAATGATTCTGGTCGACTTGCCAGTGAGTAGTTCAAAGCAGTGACTTTATTCGGTGGCAGGTCACATCCGCCACGTCGCAGTGTTGTTAAGCGGACATGTGTGGCTTTTTATAGGGAGAAAGCTTGCCAGGCGAAAACCCACCACGTCCTGGAACACTGTCAGAAATTTGTTTGTGCACTAATATAAAACTGGCAGACCAGGTAGTCGACTGATTTCACACTCATGTATCCGCAGTCAAATGACCTTCAATTTCCTCTGTTATTTGTTCAGGGATCTTGGGCAAGGCCGCCATAATGGCTGAGGCGAATGGAGGATGTGGGCTTCACGAAGAATCGTCTTTGTGGGTTTCCAGGTGGGCGAAACGTCAGTTTCATGCGTCTGGATTCTTCAGGAGTATGTATTCTTTTCAGGTGTGTGCAGTTCTCGAGTCCACCTAGCATCA
Organism: Dicrocoelium dendriticum; assembly: GCA_944474145.2. NCBI lineage: Eukaryota > Metazoa > Platyhelminthes > Trematoda > Plagiorchiida > Dicrocoeliidae > Dicrocoelium > Dicrocoelium dendriticum. Next base: position 3,606,881 of record OX104068.1, on the reverse strand, counting down.
CTGGTAACTAAATAAATAAATAAATAAATAGTATATTCTCGAATTTCCGAGACACACCCGACCGGGCATGATCAACGTTTACAAGCAATTTATGTTTCGCAACAAACACGTTGCTATGTATGTAATCGGCAGTAAGCCGAAAGTTGTCCAAGCTTTGGAAATTGTATAATTAATCTTGAGGCATAAATTCGTCAAAACATGACGACAAGTTGGGTTCTAGTGGGCGTGGTGTAAACAGGCTGGGCATTCCGTTTGTAGAGAAAACTTGTCAGGAAAATATTACATTAGGATTCTGGTCGGCTTGCCAGTATGTAGATGTGGGCGGTGACTTTATTCAGTGGCGAGTCACATCGGCCACGTCGCAGTGTTGTTAAGCGGACATTTGTGGCTTTTTATAGGGAGAACGCTTGCCAGGCGAAAACCCACCACGTCGTGAAACACTGTCAGAAATCCGTTTGTACGCTAATGTAAAAACTGGCAGAGCAGCT
>OX104068.1:3417964-3606337 GCA_944474145.2 Dicrocoelium dendriticum | reverse complement strand
CTATGAAGTAATTTGGTTAGCAACGAGTCCGCGATAAGTATGAAATGTCCGCAAGTTTCTCAAAATTGCTACAAACGCAACTAAGTTACCGAAGATAAGCGCAATTAGCGTAAGCAACGTGCCAGTTAATAGATTATTCAGGTAAGCAGAACAAACCAAATAAAGTGGAATGCAATTTATCCAGCTTAAATAGACCTAGGTAAAGTGTAAATTAGTTTAGCCCAACTGCGGTGAAGAACCATCAAGAATGCAACATCTGCCTAAGCATGGGGCACATATATATATATACATAGTACGTGTATGCCTATATATGTATGCATATATAGGTTAATGAAGGTAGTAAGGAATAATGGTATGTTGGGAAGTAAGAAATGCAAACGTGACCTAATATTTGGGTGCAAAGCCATGTACCCCTGCATGTTGGCTGCATAATACATACGAAATGGGGGATTGAGGATATTTGGACAATGTTAGGTTGCCTTAAATAATTGTGCTTAAATACAAATGGTTTTGTGGTATGCAATTTTGGACGCGGAGGAATGTTACATTTAACAGTGGGGGCTGCAGCCGTTTGTTATTGTAATCATCATACATTTTCTAGTAGGTGTGCTAAATGGAACGATTTTGATTCACGCAAAATGATTTCGCATGAAGTAATGGTATGTAAGCATCGAAGTCATTGGTTATTCATTTCGGAGCTTAAGGACTTTTTGGGGGAACAGGGGTTCTATAAACATTTTAAATCGTTAAATGAACGTTGCCTCGGGAAGGTTAACGGAGTTAATCTGTTGTATGAGGTGCATTAGTGAAGATGAAATTTGCTAACGTATACCGTGATGGATAAATAAGACAAAGTGTTCTGTGTTCATTATTCTTAACTGAAGATGCAGCCTGTTTTACGTTATTTATCAGTGCCGCATTGTGACTATAAATTAGCACGCTGCTGAGTAGAATAACAAGACGTACTGATTAGTAAGTGATGGTTTGGAGCAACGGATTGGCAGTAGAAAGGGAACCGATGCACTTGACGACGTTGTACTGATATGCGCCTTGCGCGTAATGTGTGGTATGATTGTATTAGGTGAGCAGAGGGATGCTCAAACCATATGCAAATATTCTCGTCTTTGTGGGGAGCGTTGAGAACGCTCATCACCCAGCAAGCGTGAATACCGCAAAACGGTTCATCATGTATTATTATGGTAAGAATTGAGGGCGCTACGAGGTAAACATGCCAAAGGCTCGCTGACGTGGGGCAACAAGGTTTACGAAGAACCTATGGATACAGCGGCATGTTCATTGTTAAAATTGACCGCATAAGTTGAATGTACCACGTTCTTAATGGCTGAACATGTTGTTCGCATTGCTCGTATTGATTCAGCACATGTCGAGATGTAGGGATTGGCCCATATATTATCCAAAGATTACGGAACCACCCACTGAACCTTGTGAACTTGGAGTCCGCCGCTAAGAATGTGCAGACTTTACACGTTGCGTATGCGATGTGGGACGACAAGGCACAGTGACAGAGGGGCCCTGAAAAAGCCGTTGCTCCGTTCTCCAAGGAATGTAAAATGTAGACGAAAGTGAAAAGCGAAGGAAGACCGGATCTGGTGCCATAACAGGAGACGACTAATGCGCGCCCTTCACAGTTTGACAAAAGGCGGTAACGAGGACTGCGGATTGCGGCGCATGTGCACCATGTCTCTGAAAAGCTGGTCATATTTGAGAGTTGATGTTACCTTTGGCTCACATTCACCAACACCTGATATAGAGGTAGCAGTGGGCGGGAGGAGGGCCAGAGGCAGCGATAACCTAGACGATGTGGGCGGCGCATATGCACGTTAGACACGAAAGGGACATCACCATTAAAACGCAACGTTACCTTTGTACATGTATCACTGATGAAGGCTCAAGTGGGGCGAATACGTAGGAAGAGACGGTTGCAGGGTTCACTTTGACGGCGGCGCATGTTATTTTGGCTGTGAAAGGACTGTCATTACTGAAGTGAAAGGCTACCTGGAACTAGGTTTCACTGATGCGTCGTATTACGGAGGCTGTACATTTGAGGATACGCAGCGGCAGCGGTTAGTAGGATGACAAAGGGCGGCGCATATCACTGTGACTCTGAAAGAGAAATGTCCATGGGAATCCAATGGAACCTGTGCCTATGATGCAACGATGCATCACATGCGGGTGGCAGTACTTGGAAGCAGACGCAGTGGCTGAGTTAAGTACTAGGGCAAACCGAGGCGCATATCACTTGGGTGCTGAAAGAGAAGTGATCATGGAAAGCCAGTGGTACCTGTGGCTATGAATCAACGATGCATCACTTGCCGGTGGCGGTTTGTGGGAAGAGGCGCAGTGCCGCAAATACGTGATAAGGTGCCAGCGGATAAATAACGGTGGATGTAAATTGTTCCGGACATTGGGAAACTGGATGCCATAAAGGTGACAAACGTTTGAACCATTCAGAAATGCTCACCACTAGTTGAGTGATCGTGTATACAGCTCGGAACCCAGCAAGAGTGAACACTGAGAAATGGTTTCGCCAGCCTCATAAGATGCCACCGTGACCGGTCGAAACCAATGTAAACCGGACATAGTAAAAAGAACTCCTTAGGCTGTACAAACGTGTAATCTTGTTTAAAAGATATGTTACAAACAAACATGCTGTATGTAAACTACGCGGTAGCGTTGAGGCGCGTGGCATTCCGCATCAGCCTTCAAGCGACGTGCCGGTCACAGCAATCATGCGTTCGAAGGAATTGTGCGCGCGTTCTAAAAGTCACGTGTGCACGCATAATACACAAACCGAAAGTGCGATGAAGTAGGTATACTGTGTCCCACGTTACTTGGAGGCCGACCAGTAGTAGCGGACCACTGAAGTGAGCACCCCAGATAGACAGGGGTTCTGAAAGAAAGGTTTCGTGGAGGCTGAGCAATGGTGCTGCAACACCCATATAGAGGGTACGCAAACAGCACTTCAAAAAGACCACAGGTGAATAGCCGATACACTTACCGGAGGTGCTAAGGAGTATATATGCGGCGGCGAAGGTTGCGTGGAGGCTGAGGAGTAGCTGCGAATCACCCGTATAGGCAGCACGGATAGACAATAGCTCTAAAAGCCACTTGTTAACGAGCAATATACTTACCATAGACGCAACGGAGTATATTGTCGAGGACAAAGGTTTCATGGCGGTTGAGCAATGTTGTCGTACCATCCATGTACGCGGCACGCATACACAGCAGTTCTAAAAGCTACAGGTGAACAGCCCATAAACTTATCGAAGGTGCAAAGGGGGAGATAGAGGCGGCGCAGGTTACGTGGAGGCTGACCAATATTGGTGGATCAATAATATACACAGCTCGGAGGAAGGGCAATTCTCAAAGCTACATGTGGACCAATGCATGTACCGGCGGTGCATTGGATTGGACAGCGGGGCAAATGTTACATAGAGGCGGACAACTATTACCGCAACACCTTTATGCGCAGGGATTTCAAACGAAATGCATAAACCGACAGAGTGGAACCCGAAAGGCTGTTAACAGGAACCCAGTGAACCGACCCCAACAGCCTTGAATGATTACTACCGCAGCATCACCAGTTATTTCCGCAGCGGAGTCTCCGAGGGTACGCAGCCGATGACAAGGACAAACCTGGCACAATGAAATCAACAACACAGCGAGTCATTGATCGTACATTCGGACAGAGAGCGGGCACCGAAATAACTCTTGGCATCCTCCTGTAGATGGCCACCGATGAACCCAACCAACTGGGAAGACACAGCTGGTCGAACGTAACTAGCCTCTTTATATCACCTGATATAGGGGGCCAGCTTTCTCAACCGTCGATTTCCGCCAACCGCCCCTGCCATCCACCAATCTTTATGCGCCTATCACACCGTGCGTAAGTGCAACTGCGGTGACCGTCACAGAGTGAGCGCAATCCACCGTCGGTGCATGGGTGAATGTTTACGAGGCAGCACGCAATTCTCCGTCATTTGAAGCTCTAAAGAACCGCAACGTTACGCACAGCAAATTTAACTTTCCCGCAGCAGTGCATACCTGCGTATGCCGGCTCACTGTGGTATCCCGCACAAATTTGATGGTACCGTCGTCCGCATACGTTGCAACTTATGCAATCCACTTGCCTGCAGCCACTGCAGTCGGCATCCTCTTGCTAACACATAGCGCAAACCGCATCTCCACCAGCCGTCGGCCTCCTTGTGAGCCATGGGTTTGTGCGGCGACGTGCTGAAGTTCTTCTTTTCAGGGTACGGAATTTCAATTGCCGTGATATCTTAATAGGACCCCGGACCTCTCCCACAAGGGGTATCAAAGTGACTTACGTTTGTGACGCGTACAGATACTGTCAATACCTCTCGAAACACCAGGCATGGAAGTATGGGAAAATCCTTTGCGTGTTACTTCTTGAGCGGATAGTTGAGCCAGGAAATGATAGGGTGTAGGAGGGTTGATAGATGTAAAACGAAGAACCCGAAGTACACCCTGGCCAAACGATTACTGCCACATTCCACGTACTAGCAGACCACACGGTGTAGGTCACTTGAAGTAAGAAAGAAATAGAAAGACAAGGGAAGGTAAAGGGGAATAAAAGTGATTTAAATGAAGGATAACACCAATGAGTGAAGAGGATGACCGAACACGAACAAAATTTTGGAACATGGATATGGTCAGGAGAAGAGAATCGGTTTAGTATTGCCAAGCAAAAGCGTCTAACTGCCAATCGAAACCTTTAATTGTAGCCTCACTGACTACACTTTCTGGAAGCAACTTGCAGCTCTCGGTAACTCTACGCGATAACCGAGTTTCCCTACTGATCCCGTCAGAACGCGGCTTGCGTAGGTTCATGGGATGACCGCAAAGACAAGTCAACCGGGCTAAATAGCCAGGTTAAGTCTTGTCAAAACTTCCCTGTCAAACTACTGAGAAGTGCTTCACAACTATGTTGGCAGTTAAGACCCCGAAAAAACGGCGTATTAACCACAACATTCTGAAACCCCTGCTAGTGGCGTTCTTCCAGTGGTCTCCAGAATGCAAAGACGATGACTGGAGGACGCGTAGGTGTACCTGGTTAGAGGCAAGGGGAGTTCGCCCACACAGAGTACGTAGCTCGAAAGCGGGAAAGTTGCTCCCATACGAAGGACGGAACACAGCCTAATGAATGGGCAGTGGCCACAAAGTAGACCAGTCCCAGAGTCTGTCCAGGGCATGCTGTATGGCCTCAGAACCCCCAGGAATATTTACGACATTCAATGGCTTAAGGTCCACAGCCAACAATAGGGATGATACCCCAAGCTCTCCAGGGAGGCCGTTTACGTTGATGGAGAACAGCATCGGTCCAAGCCCTGTGGGACACAGCTTGCCTAAAGAATAAGCTGAGACCCACACGTAAACACTGGTCTCCTCCCTGCAACAGCGCAGATACTCAGTGAATGGGCACCGTCATATACGCCGCCAGTCAGCATGACTGGCCTGTAATTTGCTCACACACTCCTGCCGCCATATTTGAAGATAGGTCAGATAACAGCCTCCTTCCATTTTGAAGGTAATGTACAGTTTTCAAGTAACTTCTGAAACACCATCGTCAGCTGTGTTACGGCGTGTCAGGGGCTTTGATGCAACGCATCCGGAACTGCCTTGAAAACCGTACCATCGAAGTACGTGTCCACGGAGTCTGTCTTCTCGTTTCCTTGGCCGCAAACAGTGTTCCACAGGGGTCTGTTCTCGGAACCCACCTCTTGCTGGCCATCATTGATGACGTCACACCGCAAGTGAAGTCTTCCCAGCTGCTATATGCGGTAGATGGAAAATTGTGGCGCGCAATTAACCATCCTAAAGAAGCCAACACACCTCAGACAGACCTGTACGGTGTACATCGGCGGCGCACAGTAAACAACCTTCCGTTTAACGCTTCGACATGTCCCGTCCTTTCTACCCGCTCTTCTGCCTTCTTTCCTATACATTAACTGGAAGCGTCTATCCACCAGATGTCTTTAGCCGAAAGTGACTTGGGTGTCATTACCCGGATCTGTCATTCTTTATCCGCTTGTTGCAAGAAAGTAGCAGCAGCTGCTGCTAACCGCATGGTACCATTGCTGAAACGAACCTTCGGTCATGCGGACCCTAGTAATTTCCGCGTCCTCCTCAACACTTCTCTTTCAGCCCAATTTCAGTTCCGTAATCAGGCTAGCAGCTCCTGGTCTTTGAGCGACCAACACATATTCCAAGGACCACAATGTGCATCTACGAAAGTGCTCTGACGTCTCAAGGATTTTGATCATCCACAAGCACTCCACTGCCTGCGCCTGTACGCCCTTAAGTACACACGTCTACGGAGCGACGTGATCCTGGTATATATGATCCTATCCAACACCGAACATCCCTGTCGCCGAATAATCACGTAGCACTAAACCCGCTCCCATCTACGCGGCGACTCACTGAGGCTCACATATCAGCGCAGTCGCCTGCATTGCAGAGTACACCACTTCTCTTTACAAATCAGCCAACTGTGGAATGCTCTTCCTGTTGATGTAGCCTTGGCACCCACTGTGACTGATTTTAACACCCGGCTTCTCTGTCATTTGGCGGAGCTACACGGCGCTAGTACCTGTCATAACAGCCCACCCCTTGTTGGAGTTTCTGCCCTTCACATTCTTCCGCACCCTTCCTTTTCTTAGCGGTTTCGGAGGGAGTGTCGAGACGGCATGCTTCCAGTCGACGTGCATACTGTTGCACTGCCGCATAAGCTTGCTGAGGATACTACTTACACGTCAGTCCACCCGGCTATAACGTTGCTTGGCCTTTCAGTAAACACCAGGGGAAATTTTTCCGTATGGGTCATGTGACTGTCCAGCAATGCAATACCCTCTATGTAATGTAACGCTTGCACCGTGCAGCTGTGTAAGCGGAAGTCACATACACCCTGGAAGAACACTGATGGCGGATTGACAATGGTCAATAAGTAAGCAAGGAATTATCGATTTCCGGTATGGAATCCATAACGTGCGCACTTGCCGATTGTAAGCGTTTTCTATGGGCAAAACCTCATGACGCAACAATGAAATTGTGTTCTTTTGCAACCCTAAGGAAATGCAACGTTACCTACGTAAAACGTGACTTACCCGCAGCAACGCATACATGCATAGGCGGGCTCACCATGGTATGCGGCACAGGTTTGATGAAACCAGCGGCCGCTTACTCGCAACTTATCCAATCAACATGTTCTGCGGGCCCCGAGGCGTCATCCTCCTAATCACACAGAGCGCAAACCGCGCTGTCCTCAACTTCAACAGCTGTCGCACTGGCTGCACGCCAGGTATATGTGCAGGGTAACCAACGGATGTTCTCCTTTTCAGAGTACGAAATTGCAGTTCCCGTGACATCATGCTGATACCCCCCACCTCCACCGCACGGGCTATCTAAGGTGACTTTCCTTTGTGACACGGACGGTCATTGCAATTAACGTGCGACACACCAGCCACTGACACCACCAACGGGAGCGCTTCGCCAACGTGCTTTTCCGGTCAATTTGTGCTGGTCGAAGAACTCTTGTCCGTCCACACCCGGGTAACGGCATCGGAGGAAGAGGCGTCCACTGCTTGGAAGTTAGACAGGTCCTCCCAGGATAACCGTTGTAATTGTTTCACCTTCGATGATCGAGCAAACATCTCCACATTACTGTGAGTAGCCAGTAGCTCACGCATGCATGTCATTACGCCCATTGTGCGGTAGAACTCCACCTTGCTCGTACTCAATACATGCGCCTCCAAGTCAGCGAATATATCCCGAGTGAGACGAATTTTGGCGGCCCGGTCATGGACTTTAGCACTACGGCATCGCATCCGCGCCACCGTCACGGTTCCTTCCCTGTCCTCTGAAAGGGCCGATACTGATGCACTTCCCGCTGGCAGAACCCAGCGGCTACCACGAAGCACCGCCTCCCCGTCGTACGCGTGTAGGCTTCCCACGAGTAAAATGTGCGCACTTGGAATGCGCTACTGACAATTAAATCGACAGCCGCATGGGCTGTCATTCTCAATGACCACACGTTACATGCGCAGGCGCTCGTCACCCAGCAGCCAATACCCGCCGTCTGAATTCACACTACGAATGCGAACTGGAAGACTGTGCCTCACGTACTGCCGCCAGTCGTATGACGACCTCCTCCTCAAAATCACCTGCACACTGCTTACACCCTGCACAACATCGCACATACCAAGCAGATCTCTCGCAAGCAATGTTTCCCTCTCCTCCAAAATGCCAGTGCAACGCTACACTATCATCTGAAACAGGTGCAGTAGAGTTGACCGCTCACGCAAAGATTTTTCCAAAGCTTATTTTTATTCTCAAAGCGCTTTGTGCTGTCCCACCCGAATAATACCACGTGGCCCATCGAATGCGCCGCTCAGCTAAGTCGCCACGGGATCCACCTGCGACCGGGGTATTGGAAGCATTCCGCACTGCGCACTGATATACCTTCCATAATCCGATGTTAATGTGCGCAATCGTTGGGGTACAACAACGAGCGCCGCATGTTGAACAGAGCCGTCTTATCCTCCGTGTTAAAGAACGAAGGGTGTGAACAACGCCGCTGCATGTCGCGCATGATGTGTACTTGGCAGAATACGATGTTGCCAGTGGGATACGCATAGCAAAGCGCATACCCTTGCGCAGCGCACTTGTCCATCACCAACGTTCGAACACCGGCAACGGCGGGTCTAACTCCAACATACCTCTCACATCCTCTTCGTAAGTAACCTCCGTCTCATTTGCCAGAAGCGCATAAAAGATGCTCATACCAAGGCCGCTAACGTCCACAAACATGCGATGTCATAGAATGTATCCACCGTAATTTATCTGATATGTGGAGTTCGCCAAAAGGACCTCACCGTATTGGCCCAACAACTCCAGCATATGCGTGGGCACGAAAAATAGGTACCGAATCTCATTTCCCTCATGCATAAATTTAAGATGACCATTTCTTTGCAACAGCTGCGTAAGCTCTTCCACTTCTTTGACACAAGCGTTCCAATGACGCCGCCGTGTCATACAAATCGCGCCTTGTTAAACGGATGTTATATTGCTGGCGCACAAATGCAAGCATCTCCTGCTTCCGACGAAAAGTTTTCATTAAGTTAAGCACCACGCGTTCCTGATCCGCCGGTAGCCTCCGGTTTTTCGCGTAAAGCCATGCTTCCCCACTTGAAAACTGTGCGAATGCCACGGACACGCGTTTCCAATCTAGTAACATTCGCCCTTAAACGTCGCTGAAAAGCGAGCAGGGCAATTGTAACAGCGGTACCTGTAATAATGTTTTCATCAGACAAATGCAATGCACTTACCGCTTTCCAGCAACATTGATGCGCTTGCTATGCACGCATTCAAACAGAATATACCGGTAAGGGCATCCTTCTGGTAGCACCTGTCCAGTCTCCCTCTGGTACGCCCTCGCAGTTATAACGTTCCGACGAATAAACGATGTCGCCGTTTCCATCTGAACAAGTTTCAGATCATCATTCCTCGATGCGAAGTCCAGATAAGGACCCTTAAGTACACGTCGGAATACAAACGAGTCATCCATCATGGCTGCTACTTTTGAAGCGGGAAAATAAGTAAACACAGTAACGCATTTACACCGCTTGGTATATCGATTCCCAATCCAACTCTTAGCATTTCAACAAAACCCCTAAATTAATACTAAACGCTCACCTGCGTCCGATGGCCCCAACTTTACATCCAACCACATTCAGCCGTGTGTACCGAAATCGCTCTATCGAAAGATTGTTGATCGCAAGTGGCGGATCCGAAGCTCCGTTAAACATCACACTTGGATTGAATTAACGCGGCAATTTATCCGATCGGCACCTTTGCCTGTTCAACAGACTTCGGCTGAATGACCTCATTGATGAAATATACGGTGCCAGTGAAATTGAAGCTAATAATTAAAGAACCCAGAAAGGTAAAGAGCATATATCAATATACCTGAAAAGAAAAATTTATACCAGACTCAACAAATGGTTGCGGGATCACGCAGTAGGCGCATGTGTACTGCCCTACCTGGTTTCATTCCAGACGGCCAAACCAGGTGGGCGGTGGAACACGAAATATTAAGTAAGGGAAGTAGTTTATTAAACAGCAGGAAAGCTAGCTACTGCTAAACATAGGGCAGCAGGTGATGTATAGCCAGGGCAATTTTATCGGTTCGTCAAATGCACAGACAAGCGTCAAGCATCGGGTTGAACCATTGCCTTTCCCGCATGTTTGTGATGTATATCCGGTCGGTTCGAGGTGCTGGATATTTCTGGATGCATCACCAGATATTGGTCTCCATACAGCTGAAGGTCTGCAATAAATAGCGCTGAGTAGTCGGCTGAATAACCACCTTGAAAAATTGTTGGACGGAAAATCTATAGAGCGTCTACTGGCATGTATCCGCCGGAACGTGACCGAATAGCTACAAGCAACACTGCATAGGAACACGCGTATGCAATCAATGTCAGGACGATAAGAAAGGCGCCGAGGTAACGAGTACTGTTCAAATAACATGCAGCCGGCATTACACCTAGTGTTCAAGCAAATGTGCTTTTCTTACAAAAGAGAAGGAATAAGGATTTGACAGGTAAACCGCCAAATGCACTAATATCTAAGCAAGCTTTATGTTAAGAATAATGTAGGATAACTTAAATCACACAGGAGAATAATCAGGTCACTACATGTTGCTGTTGCAACTACAGCATGTCTGAACTTTCCGTATTTTCCTTTTCTTTCCAGGTTGCTCGCCGTGTTTAAACACCAGCGAGTTTCCGCTTTGAACTTTCTCTCCTTTTCTTTTAGCAGTCCCTTTAGAGTGGGCACGGATGGTAGGCAGCTGGGGTTTGATTTCAAAGTTTTCTCTTTGCATTGGCATCACCTTGCATTGACTGTTTGCACAGAAGGCTGGCCGCTACGGACCATGCTAAATAAATTTTTAAAGCTTTAGTTGATAGAGAGCAGAATGAAACTTTTTCGATTCCTTCACTGTATAACATTGCGGAGACAAATACATAAATAATGTACTCTGGAATACTTCGAGGCACACCACATCTGGCATGATCAGGACTTTACAATGGATTTTTCTGCAGGAAACACGGTGCTTTAAACGAGATAGGCCGTTCGCGCTCTATACAGCAGCTACTGAACTGGCGAATGCACTGGTCAGGAACCAAACCTTAAATAACGTGGGGAAAGTCTGGGTGCAAGAATGTGTAACCGTGTCATGTATAGATTAGAGCCAGGTGGCAGAGAAGAGGATTTGTCTTTTATTGTACATATTCAAAATATATTTAAGTGATGTGAAGGATCGCTCTGGTTAACATGCCAGTATACGGTTTTGGGCAATGAGTTCATTCGGTAACGAGTCACATCAGCCACGTCCCAGTGTAGATAAAGGGACATTTGTGGCCTTTTATAAAGAAAACGCTTGCCAGGCAAAAAGTCACCACATCCTGGGACATTGCCGTCAATTCGTTTAAATGGTAATGTATAACCAGATATGTACCTTACGGACCAATTGTACAATAGGCTATCCACAGTCATGCGAGCTTCGATTCCCTGTGCTAGCTAATCGAATTGCCTAGTCCAGGTTCGTTGAACCCTGTCAAGAGATAAACATCTTCAGGAAAGTCGGATGATAAATTGCGTACGCATGTAGGGATTTCGAATTATTGGAAGTTGGCATTTCCCTTGTGTTTTACTGGTCCTGGCATGAAAACTTTGTGTCCAGGTATTTTCACTGAACGTCTCAGGTGAAGAGTGCAATTGATCCGTGTGGAAATGCGGGATCCACTGGAAGTTCGCATTAATGCATTTTAGACAAAAGGCGGAATATCAGAGTTGTAAAGCCGTACCCTTGAGTTCAGCTCACGTAAAAGCACAGATTGTCTACAGAGGTGAGCAGTGTTCCTCCACAGGTAAGTTATTGTCAAGCTGAATCTTTTTCATATGGCAGTTGAACTGCTCCCTGAGGTTGTCAACTTGGTTGCAAACGTTTCGCCACCAATAGAGGTGACATCCTCAGTGCGTAGTTGAGTAGCTGCCCTAGTGTAGAATTGCGTAGAGAAGCCTTGGTGAGAGTGCCATTCATCCATTCTGTATCCAATTTTCTGTCTGTTCAGTAATGGCTCCATGAAATGCTATCCGAAAAGCTCCAGGTAAGAGAAGAATTAATATGCCCTTGCAGTTATGTGAGGTGCCAAACCCAAGTGTTCGAACACCAGCGCAAGGCATCAAAGCTGTGCATTATAAGCAAAGTAATGGTGATAGAAATACCTGTTTCCACCGTGAAAAATTGATCCATGTAACGACATAATTCCAGTGAGTAAGTTGTGGCAGCGTGATCGCTGGGCGAGGTAACCACATTTGTTTAGACACCGCTCGTGCGGCCTCTCTCTAAATTGCTAGAAGCATGATCCATTCGGATGGTCATTGGAATCATCGGAAAGATAGTTTGCTAATGAGTAACCGGAGATCACCCCAATTGTTTCAAATCGGCTGGTTGTTGAGGATAGCTCAGTGATTGCTAGATGATGAACCGTCATGCGCCGGCCGCCTTATCTGTGGTAATCTCAAAATAACAGGCAACGAAAAAGAGGCAACCGTAACAAACGCATTGACCAGAATGCCTCGATAAACACTATTAAATGGGTGATTGCTTGCAGTGTTACCTAGTTCCTTGTACTATGTAGGTTCGTTCAGTATGTACGACTTACAATCGCTTTCTTACATCACTTCTTGGGTGTGGTTTAGGCTACAAACACAGCACACGACAATGTTTCTGTAGAGCGCACGGTCCAAAGATCCATACGAAAGAGCAAAACGTTCAACAAAAAGTAAGAGCATTTGAAGGGTGCATGGCTAAAGTGATGAAATGGAGAACGAAGGCCTCGTTTATCATTGGTGAAAGTTATCAGGAAACAAGTATCAGCTTAGGTGAAGCTGAGACCACCTGGATTACACTGTGTAGCAAGAGCAGTCAGTTCATATAGCAGCATACTAAAAGGGAAAGTAAATGGAAAGCATCGGTGATAAAGAGTGATGAAGCCGAAGAGGCTCTTCAAGTAACACAACCTGATGGTTGGGGCATCAAAATCGAGAAACGAGATCTAAGAATTTTAAGAGAATTCGGAGAGAAAGCCGATCTGGGGGAACAACATTAGTCAGAGAATTGTAGCAAAAGGTACCATAATGCGGAAAAAAGGATAAAACAGTTACGGGTAAACAAGCCTGATAGGCTCTGGATATAAGGAAAACATAGTGTTGCGCTTACAGTGCGTATACCGCTTACGTCTCGGTAGCATAGGTACAGTCAAAGCGCAATAGGCTGGTCAGTGAGACAAGACCAAGGCAGGGCAGTGAGAGCTGGCATTCCAGTTGAAGAACGTATGCAAACAGAAAGCGCGATAAGGAAAGTTAAGGTAGGAGTGTGTAAGGTTTTCAGATAAAAAGTGTAAAAGTTGACTAGGTTGCCCAGATAATGTGAACAGTTCATTGGGTCAGCCGAAACAAAAGAGGTAATGTCTCAGAAATCTAAATAAATCTAGAGAGCAGGCTGCCAAACTAGCAAGCCTCGATACCAGTCATGGCGTTCCGCTACCGTCGCCCATGGCTCACTGACATAAGTCGCTGGCTGGCGAGCGTATGATCGTGGGTACGGATCGAGCAGTATTCAGCGTGTGCGTGCTACTGACGAGTCCCAATAGGAAGAAACGACCACCTATCGCTTTCCTGGATTGTGTCTAACTGCGACGTATTAAGAAAAGCCTACTAAACCACCTATTACTTACAAATATTATTAACGGTATACGCCCCGGGTGGTAAGGTGCATATGAAAACCAGGACGCTAGAGTTTTCGGCAGGGAACCGCATCTTCCACTTACTACAACAAGCCTCTAAAGCTGCTAGGTCCTGGCGGATTTGGTCCAGTTTAAATACTCGGGCATTTGTGATAATGATATAGATAAGTTTTGCTTTCTCTGCAAAAGGAAAGGAACGATCTTGTATTAAAACGTCACCTAGGTGGTTTACATATATTACGAAAAAGAGCGTTCCTAGTACGCTGCCTTGAACAACATCACTGGTAACGTTTGTGGTAGGTGCTTCAAACCCAAGTCGTTTAACTGACTGCGTAGGTTTATTAAATTAAGTGAAAAGCCAATATAACAGAAACTATCGTAAGCTATAAGCTCTAAGCCCATCATTTATGCCATGAGAATTAACGCCTTCGAATGACTTTTAAAAATCAAGGTGAAAGTTTATTTCGGCCTTGTCAAAATCCATGGCTTTTGGGTTAAGGCCAGAAAATTTTAACTGGCATTTTGCACGAGATCGGCCCATGAAGAACACAAGCGGACACTCATGGATGACTACCTTATCGTACAGATAACCTAAAATATCATTTTTACTAGTTTCTTCATTAAACGGGATTTAATACAGGTGTGGTTTCTATGGCAGAAGTTGCAACCACCTCATCGATCAACCTAAGTGACGAGGTGAAATAATGGAGCGTCTCGATGTTTTAAGGTACTCACGACGCGACTTGGATAAAGTAGACATGTTCAAGTTAAGGAGGGGAATATCTTCACCAGCATTTCTATTAAACTAGGCGGTATTCCATTTGGACCAGGATTTTTCGCCCGTATCGACCGTATACTTTAAGGTCTAACTGAACAACGTTTAGTGATTTGATAGGTATTCTTAACGGATCGTTGGTCACAGGTTCCCTCTCTATACAAACTGAATATTTGAAATTAGTGCACAACCGTTCACACCTTATTCACTGGCCCTTAGTGGTACTGTCACCTCCAGGTCTTATACTACCTATCGTAGTAGCGTCCATCGAGGTTCTCCTGCGTAGTAGACCACCGAACTCGCTAAGCTTGCTCCCGCACTGTAGTACTTTGCTTTTTGAGAAATCTAACGCTGCAGATTTTGTTTTGACAGTTCTAAAGCCAAATAATGCCCTCTTACAACATAAGGGAATTTTAAAATATTACAGTATTTCCTTTACGGCTTTCATATTTTCTTAAGCGTGTGACTGTAAACTCGGCACGCTGGTGGTTTATTAATTGAACTTGGTACTGGCGCTGTTCAATGCAGGACAGGTAGCATCTCAACGCAACATATTTGGCTGATTTGTCAGCAGCGTCAGTAACAAAGGGTTTATCCCAGCTTTTGCTCGTAAATGCGTTAAACATTTAGCCCAATTTATAGCTTGATAAGGAACACTAAGCACTACTCGATTATAGTTAATGGTAGGTGTAAATATACACGCTAACCTTAGTAAGCAATGAACTAACCATTGCTCACTTCCAGGAAACTGGTCTGTCACTGCTGCCTATATTTTAGAGATATTCAAACTGAAAGCCGCATCTGGAAGATTTACGGCTGCAGTGAGTGGAGAAACATGCTGTCCATCCAACCAAGTATATACAGGCAAGTAAATTTGCATACCATTGCGGTGCGGTTAGTGTAAGCCAATTGACATCTAACATGTTTAAAACCTTCACGAGCAGTTTATAATCGTGCGGGAGGTACAAGACTTGTTTGGACGCCTCCAAACGCGCGTTACCTATGGTAAATAAACCGTAGGGCGCCGTATAGATACCAGCAATAAACAACGATAGTTCATGAAATTCGGCCTAAACCAGAACTAATTCTAATCACTACAATAAGAATGCGCGTCTAAAGTGCCACGGCTTAGAAAGCCTCCTTTGTTTAAATATATATGTTTGGCGGCACCCGGTTTCGGATTTGCCTGTCCCTGTGGTCAACCACAGGACGCCTGCACCTACAGAGGGACCGCGGGTGGCTTGTGCTGCACCAACCACAGCTTCATCCAAGCACCCCATATCCAGTGTAAACCTGAAGGAATAAGACCGGGAGGCATGTGCATTGCAGCCACTTTTTAATAAACGATGCCGGCCCACACTCCTTCACAGGCAAACACAAGCACGCTGTATTTGGGGAATCAACTGCACACAAGGCGGTGGCTAGACCGTAGTCCGCACCACACCGAGTGCATAGAACCACTCTTTGACTCTAATGGCCATAAGAATCATGCACTCCCTCCCCCCAGCAACTACCAACTGTCTCCTGGAATTAGTATGAATGAGGTAGTAGGCAATATACAGGTAGGCACCTTACCAACATGCTCATCAAGCGCAGCCACAAAAGAGATATCACGTAACCGCCAATCACTTGAAGCGACAAGATGAAATAAAATAAATTTGATAATGCCTACAGATACGGAGACGTAAATCTTTGCTAATTGAGCGTACGAAATAATGCTTACGAACAAATCCGCGATAAGTTCAAGCCGTCAGAAAACGTCTTTTAAGTAAATGCCATAAACGCAAAAACGTTTTGGAAATTAACTACGATTAGCTTCAGCAATTTGTACAAGTTCACAGAAGTTAGTACAGGTAGACAATAACATGAGAAAGAAAAGCATTAATAATAAATTGAAAATCCACCACCTGCAATAAAGATACTTTGCAGGCAAACACACGGTTAGTAAATCGAATGCAGCGTACCTACAAAGGCTGCCCCGGTTCTGTCTACCTTCCCTGCAGGACCCGTCTTTACTTCCGTGGTGGCCCGGGTGGCCTCGCTCATGGTTCAATAGGCCTGCCTGTCTCGGGCACTCCTGACCTCAGGTACGACAGCACCATGCGCTCGATGTCGATTGAGTACAACCCATCGGTGCTTGCAGCTTCCGCACTTGCCGCTTTTTCTATGCATGCAGGAGGTCTTTCACCCTCATTTTGGTAGCTGTCTTCGTGATCAGATCGCGCCATGCACGCCGATAAACCGCCTTTGATTCCCATGGTATACCATTAGGATCAGAGCGTGAAAGGCTCAATTTGATCATGACCTGGTAACGTAGGTTTGGTTTCTAAACATGCCGATTCCCAAAACTCAACTGTCCATATAATATCTGTTTTGTTATCCGCTTCGAATTCATACGGCTCGCACGACCGAGCCACTTTAGGTGTCTTAGCAAGAGTATGCAGTCCACTGCATACATCACACCAACGCAACGCTACCGTGTCCACAAATCGGTTGCCCCTCCGATGCGCATAATCCACCGCAAACACTGTTGTTGGAACCGCTCGAGGCATCGTACTTCCCGCCGGTACATTGTTCACGTTTCACTGCCGTATAGAAGCACGGAAAGCAAAATACTTTGTACACCATCAGCTTCGTGCAAATGATAAGCCGATGGTGGTTCCACACTCGGTACTCAAGCTTCTCGAAAGCCGCCACTGCTTTCGACGCGCGGATACGCAGCTCACTGTGTACCTGCTGATCAGTCGACATTATTCTCCCAAGGTAGCTGAAGCGGGAGTAGGTTTCCAGTACATCAGCTCCAATGCTGATTCGCGACAATATTGAAGATTGCACTTCCGGTGAAGGCTGTAAGAGACAGAAAGTTTTGCTTGTGTTGATGGTGAGCCCGAATTTGGCCGCTGTCAAAGCCAGTGTACTAGTCAAGTGCTGCAACTCATCCGCGCTGTGTGCAGCCAACGCACAGTCGTCAGCAAACAGCAACTTACGGATAGTTGTCTCACAGACTAGCGTTCTCGCACCGAAACGATGGATGTACAACAACCCACCATTAATACAGAGCGCCACGCCAACACCGCAAGTACAAGCCGATTCAAAAGCAGAAACACCGTGGCATAAAGATATATATTATACAGTACAGGAGCTAAGACACTGCCTTGCTTCATACAAGGGACAACTGCAAAGTCATCCGAGGTCTCTCCACTCAGCTGCACTTTCGCTCACATACCAATGTGCAGACATTCAATTAAACTTACAAACTTACGCGGGCAACCAAAATTAACCAACACCAGCCACAATGCCTCGTGGTGCACCGTATCAAATGCCATGGTGAAATCAACAAAAGCGAGTACAAAGGTTGGTGTCCTTCTCTGCACTTATCCTGCAACTGACGAGCTGCAAACACCATATCTGTAGTGCTGCGACCCGAGCAGAATCCACACTGCTCCTCCGAGACTTTAGATTCCGCAATCTGACTGACGAGGCGGTTGAGGAGGATTCGGGCAATCAACTTGCTCACACAACTCAGCAAGTTGATGCCACAATAATTCCTGCAACAACGCTTGCTAGCTTTGTCCTATCCTCATATAACATACCATAATCATTATCTCCTAGAGTATTTGTAAACTTCGCCATATGGTCACAGGATTTTCTGGGTTTCGGCTGCAACCAACCAAAATTACATAGCCACCATCTGGTCTCCGCTTGATAACTTAGAGTTTTAGTCGATACCTAGGCTTTAATAGAAAAAGCTAACAAGCATATTTTCGATACAAAACGATTTTCATTATCGACATCATCCAAATGGCAAGCATCTACACTTGCAGTGTCTTTAATACTGCATTTACACCCTGTTATTCAGGTTTTATGGTCGAAACGATTGACCTACCTATTCCACTTCCCATGCATCCAAAGGGTGGAGGCCTTAACAGCAACGATTCGCTATGAAGGACCTGACTGCAACCAAAACGGCCCGTGCGTCAATTGCCTGGACACTGACATGCAAGCATATAAAAGACATAATTGCCTGCAACTACTTCTTAACCTGCAGTATGCTTTCGATACGTTCGCGTGAACGTAGAACATCCTCAACCATATCGCTGCACTCAACCATCCACTGTGGCCCTTGGCTCTCAGTCTGTCAGCCACGATAGACACTGGATGCACTGTGACTGCAAATAGTTGAGAGATAACTCGGTCCAAACGCAGCCTTGCTAGTGACAATTGGCTCAACTTACGCTTAAAGACAAGGTTTCAGGACGTGGTGGATTTTGCCTGGCAAGCGTTCTCTATATAATGCACAAAGACCTGCTTAACAACCGTGCGACGCAGCGGAGGTGAGTTGCCATCATATAACGTCACTGCCCTTTGCATCACACTGGCAATTATCCCTATTTTAAGCCCCACTAGTGCACACACATACGCTCACACGCGTTTAATTACTTTTGTTAGTTATATTCCGTCCTTCCTTATCATCACTGAGCTAACCATGCTGCTTCTATCTATATGACCTTACATGTTTATTTGCCTGCATGTAAACTATCTTAAACTTGGCAAAGCGCCACTGCTTGTCCTAGTTTATTCCTGCTCGGATTGGCGTGCCTCGAAATATTCAAGAATAAAAGTTTACTCATTTATTTATATATAACAATGGCTCCTAGGCTGGAAAACCATAGCGTTGAATCATATAATGAAAGTTATCTTTTAAGAAACATTGACGAAACTACATGTCACATGAGAGTCCAAGTGGCAGTCTCTTTAACAAAATAGGCGGCTTCAACACCACAAATAAACTTACATACCTAGGCCTTCACCGCACTTCAGGTGAGTTTGGACGCATACGTACCTCACGTAAAATACGCTATCCCTGTTCGGAAGCCAGTACCATGGTTACAACAACATCGGCCGGCAGGTCCCAACTTACAAACAGCGACGTGCAGGATTGAGCTTAAAAAAGCCAAGAAGACTACTCTGAAATATACAATTGTTCCATAATCCATTTGCCTTAGATAGCTGAACAATTGGGCATCGTCTACCAGTCGATTTATGTGCGGTTTAGCTATTGCAGCCGTAGTCTGCATCAGCATCCAGCGCAGCCATTTTCTTGGTAACCTGAAGCATGTAGCTTCTAGAGCACAGCCAGGTAAGGCAAGCTGCTATAGCCAGCTGGCTAACCGAACAACCTCCTTTTGGTGTCAGCCTAATGGTTTGGGTTTACCACGTTCCAGAGAATATTGCGGTCGCAGTGTTCTAAGGGGTGATGTGATTTCGTCCAGTAAGCGCTCTTCCTACAAAAAGCCACAAATGTTCTTAAAACGACACTGCGACGTGGCGGACGTGCCGCGGCACAACATAAAGACACTGCCCGTGGAGATCCGGAAAATGCCATCCATTCCACAGAATTCATTCACTTATTCTCACATTTCTGACGGGTAGAAACAGTCAACGGTGCTACGGCGCATACAGCAAAACACGCTACACAACTACATTTATACACAATTACGCATGTATCCACATCAATAAACACTTGCACTATCATGCCGAACCGTTTTATGGTACATATTTTAGCACACTATATTAAATTACCTTGATCATATCTGTAAATCTGCGCCACGCATTATCGAGAAAAAACGTTTATTTATATATGGACTCACAAATTTTTCAACCAAGATAACCGTCAAACCCACTTTCCAGTTTAACGTCATTTACCATTTCTCTTGGTCTCCAACCGCACCGCTTATCATTAAAACGTTTATTTTTGAATTTCCCCTCACTTTGTTTGACACAACCGATTGAAGGAGTGTAGACTGACAGTCGCGTACTAACTCAAGCATCAAAGCAATTTAACATTTAGTGTCAGTAGCCATTAGGATGTTCTAAAAACTTATGGTCGTTATACTTTAGTAATATTCCAGCACTAGCAAACATTTTTTTAACAGATATGCAAGCCGCTTTGGATCTTGCCTAGCGATAGCACCTTAGTGCAAACGCTTTGCGTTATACTATAGGTTAATTTGTATTTTTCTATTGATTACTCCACCTTGGTATGCATTTTTGGTACGTTTAGTTTCTAATTGCCTTCATTAGAAATTATTTTAACCCTCCACTGTTCTTTTTAATCCTGCCCCTTACTTCTTTTTATGTGTCTGCCATTAACTATGGCCACTAGGTGCCCTGAAGCCTTCCATAGTACTTGCAGTGACGTCCGATTATAATAAGGACATACGCAAAAGGATGCGGGTTAAAACGGCGCTATGACTTACTTTGCCAAAAATAACATCAGGCAGCATAATATCGCATGAAAAAACCAAAGGAAAATAACCGTTGGCGCGTACAACACTTTCAACGGTATGCGTAAAGAAGGCTTGCATTCGTTAAAGCGGCCAAAATACTAACGTTACAAAATATCGCTTACTGCATAACTGCCTCTAAATACACTGCACCACTGCTTGGTAAATTAATCCCCAAAAGGAAGCCTATTATCTCAAAGAGGGTTTGGCCTAACAACCTAATCCAAAGAGCATTCAGTATGTAGCTCACACTTCCTCCTCTACCCGTGAAACTCACTGACACGAAGTCTAACCGTTGTGGGTAGCCCAGTTTAAACTTCCGAGTTGTTTACCCTAGTTGTGTCCAACGAGCACTGATGTCCCAGCGAATGAAAGGCTAAGTGCTAAAAACTGGTGACAAGAACAAATAACTAAATTGCAAAGGGATAAGAGTAAATAAATAACCAAAGATATATTAATAGACTTTGCTATTTGTGCTCTAGAGAAGCTATATCTTAACGTACAGTAAGCACATGCCCGTGAACAGGTACTAATAAAGTCAAATTTGTGTACGCTTTGATCGCGACTAATGCATCAACGCTGTAAGAACCGCATCTCAAATATAACATTTCCAGCCCTGCTCGCCATTTTGGGTAAATTTCGGTCCCGCTAAATGGTGGGCTCATGGGAAGAGAGAAAAGCCAATGCCATAAAACATGTCAAAAAAAGAATGTTGTAATCTTTTCTTATAAAAGTAAATGAACAATAGTGTAAAATGAATGCCTCCTGAGCACGCATTGTTTAAAAGATTCCTTTGAATTGGCCAATATACTGGAACAAACTACACTCGACGCGGAGCTCATGTATTCCATAGACGTGGAATCATTTTCACGAATGTGCCCCTATGTGAAACGGTCGACGACCTGTGTCAATTTCTTTTGAGTCAGAACCTCTCTGTGGGCCTTCCTATGGAGTTCCTGCGAGACTTGATATTGTTGTGCACTGAGAATGTGCGATTTCAGTTTGAAGGGACGGCATACAAACAAATTGACGGCGTTGCTATGGGTAGTCCTTTGGGACCAGTTTT
Source organism: Dicrocoelium dendriticum (assembly GCA_944474145.2). Classification (NCBI taxonomy): domain Eukaryota; kingdom Metazoa; phylum Platyhelminthes; class Trematoda; order Plagiorchiida; family Dicrocoeliidae; genus Dicrocoelium; species Dicrocoelium dendriticum. The sequence continues at coordinate 3,584,356 of OX104068.1, read as the reverse complement.
GGCAGATATCTTTTTAGGTATGATTAAAAGGAAAGCTGCTGCCTGCATTGGTGAAGCCAAGCTTTACAAGCGTTACGTAGATGATATTCTCGTCTTCACAAATGAGGAACATTTTGGCCGTCTTTCTACCCTCCTGAACTCAATTCATCCTAACCTTTCTGTATCACAGGAGAGGGAACAAGAGAACAGACTGCCGTTTTTGGACGTGCTCATCAAAAGAAGGACCGATGGCACACTGCAGCGCACTGTGTACAGAAAAGCGACCTGGGGTGGACAATACCTACATTTCTCCAGCTTCGCTCCGGTCGCATACAAGCGCGGCCTCGTAAAAACTCTCTTTACAGAGCCAGGCGGATTTGCAGTCCGGAATTGCTCAAGGCTGAAGAAGAGCTTTTATGCCGGACTTTGCTAGCCAATGGGTATCCGGAAAAATTCATTCAGATTCATAGCAGACCCCCGAAGGAAAAAACTGCCAGTACAAACAGCGGAGAAGAAGGATATTTATTTACTCTTACCGTACAAGGGGATCACGTGGCAAATGAAGTTGGTCACAAGCTGAAGTCCGCTCTAACGCGCACCTACTCTACCGCACAACTACGACTTATCCACACTACACGAAGGATTCCTCTCCAGAGCCGTCCGAGCAGCTCGCCAATCAGTTCGGCCTCAACATCATCTATCAGTTCACTTGCCGTTGCGGTGACACTTACATAGGCAAGACTGGTCGTCGGCTGGTTCAAAGGATGGCGGAACACTTCCCAATGTGGCTAAGGCAGTTGCTGTTTATCCAAGGCCGAGCGGACCAAAGAATGAACCGGAACCCTGCCTCGTCTATCACCAAACACCTCATGACCACTCGGCACCAGGTGAACCCAATCGATTCATTCAAGGGGTTATTGCGCAACAGAAACCCGAGGTTGTTGGCAATTTGGGAGGCGCTACTGATAAGGTTGAATTGTCCCGTGCTCTGTGCCCAGAAACAATTGAGGCAATCAATTAGATTGCCTTGGACCTGATTACGTCATTCTTATCATTCTTATCTTTCTTATCAGCTTTGTTACTAAGTGTGGACCCTATATATTGCCTGTTTTGTCTTGCCTGTATTGCGTCGCGACTGACGAGAGCAATCGAAATGTTAACATATCGCAACCTCTGTCTTCTTACTGCATTAATGAAGTGGCTGAAGAGGACTCAGTGTTTCGAAGGTCTAAAAGCAGACAATACTTTGCAATAACTAAGTAGAAATCATAAACGCAGCATCTAGCGAAGGTAACTTAATCACAGATGAACTCGGGCGCTAAACACAACTGGCTTTAATCGCAGCCAACATGAGAAACCTGTTTTGTAGCGTAAACTACGCTAGCAGTAAAAACGGAATACTGTACTCAGATCATTGCTTGTTTGCTGTACAGCTTAAGAGTATAATTACTGCAATAGCTTCAGTATTTTCCGAGCTCCGGGGCGAGGGCTAATACTGTAGCCAAAGATCTCTCTACCAATGCCTCATAACTTTTCAACCATACTCTGTGAAGATGAGAAAATTTATAAGAGTTGGGTCATTGCTCTTGGATCTTAATAGGCCTGCGTATCTAACGAGGTACAATATTGCTCCAACGTGGCAGTACTTACGCTGTTGGACGCAGTGGCCTCAAAACAAACTTTACAAACGTACTAATGGAACTTGGACAAATATGTGAAAGTTATACAGAGAACCGCTCGTACGGCAATATAGTTTGTTTTGCCTGCGCGAAATTACGAACCTTTGTAGTTAGACCGTTGGCAAAATACTTCCGTATGTCGTTTTCATAGGCTACTTGGTCAAAGAAAGCATTGTATAAAAATACATAAAATTATTTAGGCTTAAGCAGGTGTGGATGTTTTCATAAGACTACATGAGGTTGGTCTACATGGATAAGCCGGGACAGCTCAGTGACCATTTGTCTCGAATGAGCATGTAAACCCCATTGATTTATTAGAAAAAGCCCGATGCTTCATTAATTTAAGCTGCTTAACTTAACGGTTTCACCGCTGTAAGTCGGCGGTTAGCCAAAGCACGTGAGGCTAGTAATGTACTTCAATCTGAATTTCAACCTCTTCAGACCAGAGGCGTTATAACATCGTGAGCTTTCACGCGCCTGAGTCCAGTGATCAATCACCTCAAGTGGGTCATGAGCACGATGTCGAGCGTTTACAGAGTCTACTAGACAGAGTCCTTAGAACTGTTACATACCCGGCAACGTTAAGGCAAAGTGCCCATCTCGGAAAGCAAAGTGATCAACAAACTCTGCCTTGGAAAACCGTTTTTGTGGACGAAGCCACTCCAAGACTGACCTTGCCTTGCCTAAGTAGGCTGAAAGCTTTGGTGATCCTTGTTCGTCCATACCACGGCCCAATAGACAGGAAGCGGCTGAAGTCTGCCCTCATTGAGCTAAACTGATGTACGTTTGAGGGGAAAACCAATCTTAGTAGCGTAAAATTTTGGTTGGTTGCCAAAAAGATGCGAATTAGGAAAAACCGGCCGCTCACACTAAAACCAATCCCAGGGATTTCGGCTGTGGCCCGCAAATAGCTTTTACAAACGCTTGCAGTGTTTTGCACAAGCGCGAGGAGCTTTGCTATTTCGTTACGCTTGAGCGAACAAACGTAATAAAACTCGCCGAGACATGGCTGTATTCAGAGCTTTACCCCCAGGAACCTGAACTCAAAGGTTATTTGTGCTTTTGATAAGCTAGACTAATGAATGTCCACTGTAGCATCTTGTTTTATATCTGGTCTTTTCTGTATGAGAGACTTGTGAGCACCTACCGAAGTGCCAATGATTTGTCTGAGCTACTGTGGAGTTCCATCCGCCTCAGGCCCGGAGAACTGCATGTGGTCGCAATTTGTCACAGCCCCCTAATTCGTAAGCTGGTTTGGCTGCCGCAGCTTCGAACCCACATGAGTCGTCCACAATTTCTAGGTGTAAGCGATTTTAACTGCCCTCGAATGCAATGGCCTGATGCTCAGTTAATGATTGTACATGGTGTGGTTGAAGTCAAGTTCTTGGCTTTGTTACTTGAAACGGGTGCATTGTAAAACATGTGCAAGCCAACACCTCTAACCCCACGCTCAATCCCATGTTGTCAGGACCTGCGATTAACCATCTTTGAACAACGAACGCGTGACGTTCAGATCCTGCAGCCCCTGGCTACAAGCGACCACTCAGTGCTCGTTGCTTGTCTAGGTTACTGTGGCCATATTCACGTCCGCTAGAACCAGCTTTCAACTACTGGAAAACGGAGTTCCACGATCTAGCTCCGGCCGCCAGCCAAATGTTTTATTCTCTGTTACATGCTGCATCAATAAAGGCATGCTGGATTTTTATACATGCCAGCTTGACGTTATAGTGTTCCAATATTATGCACTATAAATATCGGAATTTTGGACCACTTAGGCCATACTGGTTTGCAAAGGACTATGAAATCTGGCTAGGTTGCGGCGCAACCTGTAGGATTGATTCTTACACTCTGACCCTGCCAATGACTATGAAGAGCATTAAAGTCAGCGGAACATCTGCAGTAGTGCAAAGAGGAGTAAGTGCAGACATTTTGAAGAGCGGCTGGCAATCGCCACGAATACCACACCTAAGAGAAGCGTTACTTACGTGAAGCAACGCTTTAAGGCGGCAGGTGATTCGCCAGTGCTGGTTGGCCTGGACGGACAGCCCCTGACCTCCAGCACTGTGTGTGCCTTCGCCCTGGAGATACACTTCGGTTCTGTATTCGCAAATGACCCGTGTTTGTTCCGACTTCGAGGTTACCGCTTTTACCGAACTCCACATTCTGGATTGCAGCGTTAGAGATACGTCAAGTACTCGCTAGCCATAACCGCACCAACTTGCAGTACCTGATGAGCTACACCTACTGATTCTCAAGTCACCTTCAGCTATCATCTCTGCTGTCTTGGCTGAACTTTTCAACATGTCGTTAACCACAGGTTCGTTGGCGATTGGTTGGAAAATTTCAGCGATGAAGCCTATTCCGAAAGGCGGCGACTCTAGCATAGCAGACAACTACAGGCCAACTTGTCTGACGTCTATTGTGGCAAAGGTTGCTAAGAAACTTGTAAAAACGGATTATTGCAGTTGCTATAGCCAAAAGCGGTCTTGTGGTCCGCACAGCCCGGTTTCATGCAACGCCGCTCATGCCGTAAAAACTTGATGGTGACGAAGCATGAGTGGTTGAAGGCAATAAGCAAAGGAAGTCTGTTGAGGTAATATGTATCGATTCCAGCAAAGTGTTCAATAGATTCGGCCCTGAGCTTTTCCTTTACAAACACAGAATGCGCGGTGTCGGAGGCGAACTGCATCAGTGGATCCGCGACTTCCTTGTTGGAGGAAATTGGTAGTTGAAGGTTAACGACCATCTAACTGAATGGTATCCCTGTACGAGTGGCGTTCAAAATGGCTCTGTGCTGGGTCCACTCTGTGCTTGATTCAGATACATGACCTACCTCAGCTGCTGCAGTCGCCGTGTATCATGTTTGCGGACGACCTGAAGACTTGGAAAGAAAATGAAACACCCGATGACTGTAGCCTACTTCAACAAGAGCTCAGCCGCCTAGCCACATGGTCTGCAACAGTTCATCTTCCGGTCAACCCAGCCAAATCTGTATTTATGAGCCCGAGGAATTGTGATGACGACCAGACTTACACCCTTAACGGCCAACCGCTATATCCCGCAGCCTCCGTGGAGGACTTAGGTGTACCTTTGTGCTAGGATTTAAACTTTGCAGACAAAACAAACAGGCTATATCGTAACGGCCTGCGAATGGTTTAAGCGTTCAAATGAAGAGGTTGTACCTCGCCCCTTCCTTTCCATCATTAGACTAATGTTAGCGCAAGCTCTACCGGCCTACTTTCCGCTTATCCGATGCCCGGCATAAATGTTTGATCGGGTCCGACAAATTGGTACCCGTCTCATCCTGTGTTTACGTGGCTTGCGGTATGGTGACCGGTGCGAGAAACTAGGATTCAACACTTTCGCCTACCCTCGGGTGCGAGTCGAGCTTATTATGGCCTACCGTATTCTACATTTTGGTGACATCCCAATGCTGAGACCTGTGTTGCACTTACGATGGCCATGCCGCATACGCGGACACGAGTATAAACTTTTAGTGCAAGGTGTGAAGCGTTCCCCACACTCTGTGCTTCGAACGCAGTGGCACATATTTGGAACAGCTTGCCTGAACGTGTGATAGAGGCAAATGAAGGGTAGCAGTTAAAATAGTTGTTAGATTTATCTTTTACCACTGTTCTATTCAGAGAACAATTACACACCTAAGATGACATGTCAGGTTTGGGAACCCTGCAATACCGTGAGGCGGATATTTTGAGTGTTACATGTGAACGATAACGAGATTCACGGCTGATATTGTTTATAACGTTTTTCACCAAAATTTATAAGAGTTGTACAGCTTTTTATTTATTCTTGCTCTATAATACAATATCGGTATACCATATTCGCTTTTCAGTCACTATTGCAAGAGCATCGGATTTGTGTAACCATGGATTCTGCTCCCTCGCAGGCACTGCATCAAGCAACAGTCTATAAACACAAATGTACATTTCGTAAGTGACGTTTGTAAGAGTAGCTGTGCAAAATACAGCTGCAGTAGCTAAATTCATTTCCTTATCCACGTCGGTAAGCGGTGCAAAACAACAACGAGTGGAAATCCACCCGTTGATAACATCCCTAGTGCAAACAAAGACGATGTTGGCCGTTGTATGAATACCATTCCGTATGCACCTCATACGCCTCAACTTCTGGGAGAGGAGGGCTATTTTGATAGGATGCTCGGGAATTCTCTAAAGCAGAACCATTACCTGGCGAAGCTTATTGTAGCAAAAAGTACAGGGTGCGGCTTATACACCAAGGCGAGTTCTTCTCTGTCCGTCATAAAACCTTGCCCAACTTAACGGATGGTGCTGTGATCAACCAGCAACCAAGATTGTCCCCGCCATTGTGTGTCGCTATGAGCGCCGGTTTATGCTCTAGCGGAACAAACCGCGAGCAGCACGGAGCTATAGAAGGCGACCGCTGTAATCCGTCTTTGCAAGTATACAGTTATGAAGATTGCAGACGTCAAGTTGCTCAGCTTCCAATCTACAGAACTGATTTTTTTGAAACCCGGCGAGAACCATGCTAACCAAGCGGCACTGCTTGTGGAATATTGTACATGGTTGACAAAGAAAATCACCTGAAGCAGGGTCTAGTCTGAAAACTGTGGCCAAATATGCCGGTACAACAAACCAACTGCTTGTGGTTGCCTTGTGCCTGGATATTCCTTTTGCAAAGTCTAACCGATATGCGCGGAGTTGACAATTAATTTAATGCCCAACACGTTCTGCTTTTGCGCGCGTAACCACTAAAGGTACTTCTTAAACCTGCCATGCCGGCAGCTTCACCACTTGCGTTTTAGGAAAGGTTTAGCGTACGTGTGTTGTGTTAGCGGTTGAAGGACTACGTAGAGTCATGTCCATGCGTTTGTTATGCGAAGAGCGCTTAATATTTATGCAGGCAAGTGCAGAGTGTCGTCTTACATAAAGCTTGCCTCGCGTATTTGTACGCAAAGACCTTATTTGCAAAGCGGTATGTCGAGTACCATGAACATTACAACCTCTGGCACTGTAACACTGCTTTTGAGTAGCAACAAGACGTTTAGGACACACGAACGGCTCAAGTATTGTAGCAAAGTTACAGGGAAACGTTTCCTGGAACGCCCTACTCGTTGCTGCATGCGCACGGTTGACAGCCAAATAGTATAAGCACTTTCTTAGTACGCTAAACTAATAAAATTAGTAGAGAATGCGCATTAAGGTTGTTCGTCTACCCTCCTTTAGGTATTGAATTCCGGTCACATTCTCTCTGTCAAAATGTTGTGTGATATACGTTGATATTTATTGGATAGCTAGGTGAGCAAACTCAAACTCACCATGCTCTGTGCCGCTGCACTGGGTGGGCGTGGGTGCTTACCTGCGTAGTAAATTGTACACCTCTACACGCGCCTTCACTTAAAAGGCATTTTTCGATCCGCAAGGTGGGGAAGCGCGCAACCGCGTACAAAGATCCCGTAAGCCGGTCTTTATGCACATATCCGCTGCGCAAATTTGTCTTGCGTCGCTACACCTCCACTCCTAGGGCCACATGATATTATGGTTACATCAGTATACCGCAAACTGTGGTGTCACTTTCATCTTACGGGTAGGTAGTCCACCCGCTAGCAGATTGCAACGCCTCTTAAGCATTCACCTAATTGCTCAGTGTATATTTCACCCACTGCACTAAAACACAGTGCGTGCTAGCTGAGCGTTAGGCACGCAGATCAATCATATATTCAGCTGCATTTTAACCACCAGTGCACAGGTTGATACGTCAACCAGCACAACCGCACGATGCCAGGACGCCTAGTGCATTGCGGTCATCGCACCTATGACGGTGTCTATATGCACCTGGGACTTTGAGCTTTAGTTTACTTTAACATTGACACTACGCGCCACAATTCGCCACTCGTATTGCATCCGTTCATTTGCGCACACCATGTGTCCATAGCACGCGCTAGCTTGTAACGACATAAGCTGCTTGCTTGCAGTGTCAGCAAGCGCATAGCCGGTATCCATTTGCGTCAACATCACGGTTACAGAGGTGCAGTGGATCGCATCAAATTTTTATCTTGCATTAACTGATTTTAATCCAAGTACACCGTTGCTTACCTCAGGCACTAATATGTAATTGCACCCATTTGCGTCTTGAATTCAGTCACCGCCGGGGTGACAAGCTGAACGCAAACTACTCCGGGCTTTGCCTTGTACATACGCCCACGTTGCCCTGTCAGTGCATCTATGCCATACCAGCTAATAGCGCGCATGTCAACGCCCTCCGACTCCATTTTGCTTTACCCTCAGACTAGCCTGTCATTGTCCCAGAGGAGGTTAAAACAGTCAGCTGAACTCGTAACCATTGTGGTATAACTTCACTTGAAAATAGCTTAAGTAACTGCTTTTTACTTAGTACCCTGATGGATCTACTTACTCTCTGCTTCAGGTTTTCTCTTAACCGTGGATGCCTGCGTTTCCAATCAATTATGTTACTTACCCCGGGAGGACCTACGTTCCATGTTACGGAAAATTTATTTTACTTTGCACCTGAAAAATAAGGTTTGAAATTTCTCTGCTTCTTAAATGTCTCAACGTGAAATGTTTTAGATATTCCCCAGTAAGTAGCCGTCTTTACAGACGACCAAGACAAATCATACCAAAGAGGTCAACGTAAACATTTATTTGTCAAACGGGACGAGCCATTCCGTCAGGACAGTACTGGACCTAGGGACGAAACAGCCTTTCGACTAACTGCTTTGTGCCACTAAAACGTTGAATGTGTCTTGACTGTTAATATCAGCTATAACATTCAGGAAATACGAAGCATTGCATGTATTAACTTGGCATTCAAATGTAATAATGGCAGCCCTGTAAGACATTGTATGTGTTTGCTTGGCCAGCGTTCTTCCTACAAACGTCACAAATGACTGTTTAACAACACTGCGACATGGCGGAAGTGGCCCGCTACCGCATTAACTCACGGCTCATGGCTTTACATTACCAACTTGAATAGCGCCACAGTTTACCATGTTTGATAGGAACTGGCACATTCCCAAAGGCATATTCCGTCGCCACGTCTCATTCTATGCATGGTAAGTTTACCACCTGACCCCAGTACATCATGTCCTTACTGATCATTTTACACCATTTTCTTGCTAATTTATCATATGTACTTCTCGATTCATTCGCTTCTGAGGTATAACTACAATGTGTGGGAGGTTGATTCTGCCTATACAAACGTACCCGAACTCACAACAAGCAAATTTATTCATTTTAAGTTTGTTATTATTTATACTTTTTCAACCATGAAAGTCGAACAATATTTCAAATGTTACCGCTGCAATTGCAATGAAATGTCTGTACGGTTGCATTTTTCTGATGATGTATTCATGACTTACCTTCCATTTTTGAGCATAAACAAATAAATACTATATTTCCCGTAAGACCGATACACGAATGTGAACATCTGTGATCATACATATGCAGAAGTACACGTACCAACCTTAACAAAGCCAAAATATTTTTATGGCTGAAACGACTTTAAGGTAAACCAAATGTTTCACACGATACTACAGCGATGTAGTAGGTTATGGTTTGCTGGCAGTAAAGGTCACACAAAACTTGCAGGATATAAATGCAAGTAAAAGATCACATGAACACAATGAGTCACCACACGCGAGTGGTTTTTAGGAAGCAAATTTTCAAATTGCATGACTTATTTCTTCCCTTTGAGAAATGCTTTATGGGAATGCGAGCTTTTGTTATGAAGATTGATCCACCAGTGCAGCGGTACCTTGCTGTTTTTACTATCGTTTGCTTTATTCCCAACTTAAAGCACAGGAAATGCCAAAAAATTGAAAATAAAGCAGAGAAAAGTTTTTACAGTTCATCCTGTTCTCGAAATAAGATGTCATACACGGACAAAAAGGTTGAATATTATTGTGCATGTATATTAGCCGTAATTTATATCCCAATTTAGCGCACAAATATAACAGTTTTAGCTAACAGTAATTAAAGACGTTTAACTGCAAAATATTTCTTTTTCATCCTAATGGACTAATAGAACGTCTTTGCCATCCTCGGTAGGGGGAATTCGAGCAGGAAAAACGTACGTCCTCACCAACTGACGTACTTATATTCAGTTTTGCCCCTCTAGTGTTTTAAAATTTATTAGTTTTACTACAAAGCTTTTGCTTTAATTTACTTTGTTTTATATACATATTTTATTCTCATTTTTAGTTTACGGCTTAGATGCAAGACTGTTTTAATCGCATGTGTGCAGCATCCATGTTTTCGGTTTGGTTCTTGTGGTAACGTTTGGGTATGCAAACTAAAGCCACAGGTTCAAATGTGTCTTTCATCTAGGATTATTTTGTGTATCAAACATGCGTTAGATGCCGCCGGGGCCCACTTCAAATAAATGTTTAACAGTGTCCCAGCTGGGAAGCATCAGCATCAGGTTTTCACTATTATGAACCTTTCCTGCTTGTTTGCTGAAGTGTATTGGATGCGAAGACCCCTAAAACACGTCGGTACTTTAGTAAAGGTATTTAGGTAATATACAAAGAGAAACGTGTACGCAGTTTTCCTTGACATCAACGGTATAACCGTGCTGTTCTTAACCGGTAACTTGTACTTCGACCCAGTCCATAGCTGCGAACACCTGGGTGCACCATGTGCCCTTCGTATACCAGTTCAGAATAAGGTTAATAAATAAATAAATATTTATTTATTCTCGACTATGCGAGGCACGCCCATGTAGGTATGATCAGGTATGTGCAATTGTACAGACATGTTCATGCGCCGCAACCAAACTGGTTGGAATTTAAGATGGATGTATCGCTCGTTGCAAGTCATACCCTACTTTCCATGAAGAGGTGTTTTGCCATGTGCCGCTGGGAGGTTTTTAGCATAATCCGGTCTGATTTCCTTAAGTTGCTACAAATATGTGCAGTATTCCATTTGCGGAAGAAGGCTCATTCTGCAGTGAACTAACTTTGCTTCAGCAGTCTAAATGTGCCCTCTATGGTGACAGGCTAACTGCCGCACTTTAGCTACGCTGAAACATATTGGTTGGGTACAGTTTAAACTAGCGGAATACTGCAACCATAGGTCTTTAACTGCGTTGTATGCTTTTATAAAAGTATTAGGTATGGTTATGGCCCCGGGGTATAATGCCTTTATAGACAACCAGTCTAGACCTTCCAACTGAGAACCGCAACTACTACTTATGACACAAAAACTCTAAAGCTGCTATGTCCCCACGGATTTTGTACAGTGCAGGCACCGGGCCATTTGGTCGAATCATATAGATACCTTTTACATCAGCTAAAAAAGGGGCGGCCTGTATAAAAACCTCACCGAAGTAGTTTACGTACATTAGGAAAAGAGAGCGGATCTAGTACGCTGCCTTGCACAGCGCCATTTGTTTTGCCTGTGGTAGGTGATTCAAGCCATACGATTTTAACAGCAGGCTACCTTGATTACGAAAAGAACGAAGCAAAATTAACACAGGCTGTCTTAAGCCAGATTAACTAACCTTATTCTTTATGCGCCGATAAGCGACGATGTTGAATGCCATTTGCTTATCTATTTACAGTCTTGTTACTGCCTTGTCAGAATCCAGGGATTCAGTGACAACTATTAAACGACCTAATTAACAGGTCGCGCAGAATCGTGTTGTGAGGAACCCGTGCTGATATTTATGACTAACCTCTTTCCTGTAAAGAAGACTTTTACACTTATCTTTAGTTTTTCTATTAAACGGGCTATAATGGAGGTGTGTTTGATTAGGCAAAAATTGCAAAGCTCTTGCATCGATTCAATGTTTTCCCGAGGAACGATAATGAAGTATCTCTAAGAATAAAGGCACGTGCCACTCTAGCTGGATAAGGAAAAATATTCTAGGGATGGAGTAGAAAATCTTCACCAGCATGTCCATTTGTTAAGACGGGTGCTATTCCAGTTGGATCACGGTATAAGAACGGCCAGATTGCTGATATTACTGGCCGTATACTTTTACCGTCCAACTTAACAATATTTAGCGGTACGTTAGTCATTCTTAACGGTACTTCTGTCACAGGTTCCTTCTCTATACAATGTGACGCTTTGAAATAGAAGTTTACCAGTTCACACATTATTTACTGATCACTGTTAGTACTGTCGCGTCCAGCTTTTATACTAACTGTCGGGAGCTTCCATCGAGGTGCCCAGCGTAGTAGAATAGTGAGCGCAGGACATTTGCATCCGCACTCTGGTGCACTGTGTTGTTGACAGATCTAATGTAGCAGACTATGGTTTGGTGTAGCTAAGTCAAAATCTCGCGCCCTCATTAATAGACAAATGTTCGTTTTAATAATAAATAAATAAAAAAGGATATTATTTAGACCTGCTAGGTGTTGTGCGCTCAACTAATCAGCTCTGGATTCATTCAACTCCTAAGCTCATGCATCGACACTGAGCACAGTTGAGTTAAATTATCCTTGTTCGCAACTATGAATGCATAGAAGTTTTTAATTTTACATTTGCTATTGTTTTATGTGCCCACCGTGAAGTTCGTCTGGATCCTTCAGGCGATCTTAATTCTTCTTGAGTTTACTTGTGGCGAAAACTAGCGCAGATCTTTATCTGTGCGAGTTTTATTTAGATGCGTTATCCAACTCTCCACGAATTGCATTATAAATACATTAGACTAGTTAAACACGCACAATGATCGGAGTTAATAATGGTCACATGGAAATAATTAAGAGAACATAATTAGAAGGAACAAAAATCAGTTAAAATTACTTGCTAGACCTAAAAACAAAAATAAAAAAGCACTTTTGGAAAACACTGGGGCGGCGTATTTAAATAAAATATACAACTAAACGTATTCTAACCAAAGTGTATTCGCTAAATTTGAACTCTGGCGCTATGATTCACGCTACAGTATCTCAGGCGGAAGGAAGGGTATAACAAAAAGTAGAACAAATTTATCTAATAGGTGCAAGCCTTAACCACTGTATACGTTAGATGTAAAAGCAGTGCCATACATGTTGAAGATTGCGAAGTAGGTGTGATTGAATGGCAATCTACGAATATCTTGCCCTAGAAGCATATATCAGGAAAAGAGACATGGAAAATGGTGACGAAACGGTCTAAGTTCTAAATCATCAGAGCTTTCTATTAGGGCTCTATTAAGCCCTAACTACCCTGCAATAAATAGGTACGACGTAACTGACTGAAAAGCAAGCTGTTCAGGCTTACACGGCAAGTGTATGCAAATAAGCAGTAATCTAACGGGATAATGATAGAAATCTAGTAAGGAATCTTAGATAGGCGAGATGCTTTGGAGAAACTTATATTCAGTCACCGGTCAGAAGACAGCCGTGTACACTTCTTAGAGGATACTGCGCCACATACACCTCTATGAATGTAGAGTTCCGTATATTTCCAACCTCTAAGTTGCTGAGTAGCTTATTTCGGGACTTGTTGGGCAAGATCTTCCTGGAAAATACAAGAGAACGTTAGGATTATTTGATGCATGTGGTCATGGAACCACAATTGTTGCTTAGCTAAATATTGCGAATTTAGCTCATTGTGTCTATTCAATGCATTTATAAGCCCCTGTCATCAATAACATTGAGCAACAGGAGCCTGCAGCTAATAAAAAGGAATGCGTATCAGAAAAATTAACAACATGCTCCGTGGAGTGAATTTTATTTGTGTCGGTTTTGGTAGGGCATTAACAAAGCTGCTGGTAGAGGTTAAGGTTGCTCGAACATCAAAGATTATGGTGTTTTATGTGTTGGTACACATGTTCTTTATCTTTGCTATATTTCGCGTTTTTTCTCTCAAAGTTTAAAGGTTACAGCAAGTGCTAGCGGCTTCCGGCAACGCGGAAATATTAAATAATTTAATAACTATATACAAATCCTCGGCGATGCAAAGCACGCCAAAGGAGACAACAGCAACTAGGTACCACTGTACAGGTCTTTTGTGGCAATCGTAACCGACAGCTAAAAGTTTTAAACATTCGTGACTGAAGCTGTACAATGGTGCAACTGTGAAAATAATGATAGTCTCTGTTGAGCTCGGGACCCGTTTGTAAAGACTTAATCAGTCTGCCATTTATTGAATTCATACACCTTCCAATGCTAGATGGCGAATTCCGGATGATGGGTTAGTGATGGAAGAGCAAAAGCGGGAGAAATGTAATGGTATAATATGTTCTTATGTACATAACGCCAAGACCAACTACAAAAGCGTATAAAGAAGCTAGACCACAGCAAATGCGCGAAATCGTAGTAAGAAGAGACGACAGCGTGTGCCCATGTAAAAGTGCCATTTTCACATAAGTTTCAAGAATAGTAAAATGTAAGGTTTGTTAGCTTGCCAGTGCAAATTCATGGGCTGTAAAATTATTCGTTAGCACGGCACATACGTTACAACGCACTAAGGATAAACGGATATTTGTGGCTATTTTTAGGGAAACGCTTTCCAGCAAAATCCCACCACGTCATATAGCACTGCTGCTGATCCATTAAATGGAACGCCGTAACTTGCTATGCCACTTGTTGAGTGTGGAGTTGCTCGGTTATGAACAGGCAAGTTGCTTCTCGCTTTTCTATCGGCTGATGTATAAAACGTGTGAATATTTCTCGTTGGGTCCTGTTATTTCCTGATGAGAACAGTATTGAACACTTTTGCAAGTAAATTCTTGATCGTCTGCAGAACAACCTGAAACCTCTGAGTTGCCCAATGAAATATGTTGAAGTGTTGTCGAGGCCACAAAGGAGAGGATATTGTCAGGAAAATAAATAGAATGTCCTTCCCGGGTACATGGTAAAAAGGTTAAAATATAGGTACTCATGGTCAACTGCATTGTCAATGCGATCAAGAGCTCTGGGATTGTGGCAAACGGAAAATGTTATCTAGTAACGAAAAATGGTCGAACGCAGTTAATATGATCTCAGTAAATATCAACAATAAACTTAGTGTTGCCCAATCTGTAAAACTTAGAATCAGCAGGAGAGCTTGTCTCCGAAGTGTACAGGAGAGCTCCAGGTAAGATTAGGTAAAGAGATAATTTGACGTATTTATAACTAATGAATTTTGAAAAGGTAATAATGTTTATCGCTACCAGCTACTTAAGCAGGGAGCCGTTCTCATGCCAGTAATAACTCTAGAATGCAGCTTCCGCCTGTTAAGAATCGTTAGTAGTGCATATTTATCAAATCCATAGGATTAAAACCCACAAATATTACTGGCGCGAGCCGCCAGTCGGCAGTTTATGACACTAGGCCACGGTCAGAAGTTGTCACTAGTGGTTCAGTAGCAGAAGCTTCTGACTGGCGATCCAAGCCGCTACGGGACATATGTTCGAATCCTGGTGGATCCGATGGATGGGCCCCACTGACCATGCACAATGGGTCAAAACCGCAGTCTGGTGCATTGCCGGGAATGTGCACGAATATACTATGTAACACTGGCTGCGAAGAACCACAATGAACCAAAGAAACCTCGTCTCCTCATGAGTGCATCAACTTATAGACACTCTAACATATTCTAAGTTTACATCGTACATAGCTACCGTACGTAGATGTCATTTATTTCGAGGCCAATCCTGTCCTCTGCAAAGTTAGCAGACTGCATGGCAGTGGGTGATAGGATGCGCTGTACCCCATTTGGTTTGTAATAAATAATATTCAAACGCTCTCCCCCTTGGCTATGTGTCATATGCTGCTGTCTAGCGGTTCAAGAGTTTGCAACCAGATTGTTCCAATAGATGCGCACCACCGGCGATGCGCAAAGGTCCAAAACTGTAGATAATGGCTTTTCTATGCAAGTGGACGACCAGCTGAGTTAGGACCTAACTGCAAAGAACAGCAAATAATTGCACCAAAGTTCCCTACTCATTAGTTCCTCACAATATATTTGCCCTAACTGTTAATAAATGTTATGCCTGACCTAGCTTCTATCAGTAGACGTCACCTTTCGCGACCTACCCCGTTTTATGCAACCGTCGTAACCTGCTTTGCAGTGAATGATAAGTGAAGCAATGTCACCGTTACCTTGTAAATCATGACTGCCTGTAACTCTCCCCGTGGCCCAGGGACATATGCTAATGACTGGCGGTTCAAGTCGCCGGTGCGCATGGGTTCGAATCCTAATCGCTTCGAAAGATGCGCATTACTATCGATGTCCAACAGTCTAAAATGGTAGCGTGGTGCATTTTGTGAGCATGTGAAATATTATCTTCTTCGGAACCAAATTAATTTTGTCAAAATCCTCTATTCATGTGTGCATCAAATATATCCGCTGTACCATTACCTAAATGGTACATTGTACAAAACGATTGTTATTAGACGTTGTGTATTTCAAGGCTAACCTTTTCCTCCGCAATTATCTTAGCTTGCATGGCATTGAAGGACATGTGCCACGTACCTTATTGCTTTTAACCAATAGCAGCTTGTAGCTATGCACTGTGGCAAGGAGGCATAAGTTATTGACTGGCGGTTCAAGTTTCTGTTATGCATAAGTTCCATCCAGGATAAATACGATAAATCCACACTACTGACGAGGCGCAACTGGCTGAAACTGCGGTTTACTGCTTTCCTGGGCATGTGGACATTATCGGCTTTGGAAGTGGACAGTGAGTATCCTAAATAACTTATACTCAAAGTCCTTTACTAATAATGCCATCAGAAATTTATCTGCCCTAACAGTATCTGAATGCTATGTTGTTCAAAGCAACTGTAAATTGACACACTGTTTTCCGGCCTAGCCTTGTCTGCTGCAAGCTACTTAGTGTGTAGAGCTGTGGAGGCAAGACGTGATACATGAAGGTTGGTTCGTAGCTAACGGCGGTCTAACGAATTGGTCAGTTGTCAATTGGCTCAAGCTGCTTATTGGAAATACAAGCCGCTGGAAGTCAGGTGTAAGAATCCCGAGGGATTAAATAAGTGCGTCAAACTGACAATGCCCAGCGGATTTAAACTGCAGTGAACTACTATTCCGGCCATTTAAACCACTAGCTAATTTGAAGGCTAGATGCACAAAACCTTATTTATTTAAATCCAACTTTCCTACTCCTGCGTAAGTTAACATAGAACTGCCCTACCAGTTTCTGACTACTATGTCAAACATAGCTACTGTTAGCAGACTTTGTATCCTTTGGAGGCGAGTCTGTCCTTTGCAGCGTTGGTAACTTGCTTGGCAGTGGAGGCTAAGACGCGCTATATCGCAGTTAGCTTGTAAATCCTGACGGTCCAAAGCGGTCCTCCGTGGCCCGTTGACATAAGCTGCTGACCGGCGGATATAGACACTGGTAGTCATTAGTTTAAATGCTTATGGGCCAATTGGTTGAGTATTACGGCCCATACACTACGAGCTGAAATTGCAGTTTAGTGTAATTTCTGGCCTGTGCACGACTATCTTTTCTGGAAGCCGAGTGCTAAAATGTCAAATTAATTATACAATAAGCCCTTACTCATAAGTATCTGAAATTATATCCGCCCAAAATGTTTCCAAAGTTTATGTCGTATACAGCTACAGTTGTGTACGTCGTGTCCTTCAAGGCCAACCCTGTCCTTTGCAACGTTCGTAACCTACATGCCAGTAAAAAAGTAAATGCGCTATATCGCTGTTAGCTTGTGAACCTTGATGTTTCAAAGCGGTCCTTTGTGCCTGCTGGCATTAGCTACTGACAGGCGCTTCAAGCCGCCGGTGCGCAAGGGACCGGACATTGATGGATCTGATGGACGTGGGCTACTGACGATGCCCAACATGCTGAACCTACAGTCTAGTGCTTTTCCAGGCAGGTGGAAACTAGCTGATTTGGAAGCTAACTGAGTTGTACCCTAATTAATTATAGCATATCCTCACTCATGTTTGCCTCAAAGTTATTGGCCCTAACGTTTTCTAAATGCTTTGTAGTACATACTAAATTGTAACTAAATAAATGTATATTTCTATACTTGCTAGATGGTTTCCACGCAAAACACCCGCTCGGTATGTACCCAAATTCTACGCACCTGCATGGGGAGTGCGAACAGTGAAATTATACTTTTCATTTTTGCGATGACGAATGCAAGGACCGTTCACTGTACGGTTGGAAGGGTTGTACGCACCCATCGTGAAGTTCGTCTAGCTCCCTTTAGCGATTGGGTGCTCCTTGAGCGTACCTTTGGTTGAGGTGGTGTAAATTCCCATCTATGCACGTTTTCCTTGGATGCATAATCCAATTTTCCACGAACGTACCATTAAGCATTTTGGACGCAAAATTCATCCGCCACCTTTGGGCAATCTTTTTGATGCTTAATACTATTAGTAATGAAATCTAGCGCAGAGCCTTAGTCGTGCACGTTTGCGCGGAAAGCGGGATCCAATTTACCACAAATTACAGTTTAAACGTTTGGACTATTTTGGTACGCTCAGTCGTCAGATTTAGTAGTGGTCACATGTAAAGAAATCGGAGCGGCGGAAGTAAAAAGAAAAAGAAAAGGTTAGAATAATTTTAGGAAATGCAACTATAAGCATTATGGTTTTTAACGAGACATAATAAGGTGACGTACCTAACTAGAAAAATACAAATGACCGAAGAAGATAATTAGGCTTACTTGCGCTAACTTTGATTTCTAATGCCAACATTCAAGCTGTAAAACCCAGGATAAAATAAAAACCTTTTCCAGGATTATAATATTGCGAAACACAGTACAGTTAAAGCTATTTAAAACAAAAATTAAATGCTGTGTACGCTAAAACAAAAGCAATATCATTCACGCGGTAGTAAGCAAAATATTTGTTTTATACGGTGGCCTACGCTAATAAGTTGTATCGCTAAAAATGGTTCCCTGCTTTGCAAACAGGGGTCAGAACCAGGAAAAATGGTAAAATATGAAGAGGAGTTTCAATGCTAAATAGGCATACCTAACTAGCAATGCTTTGTAATGCCTGAAATATTCCACAATAACAAGGTACGACCTAAGTGGCCAAGAAGTAAACATTCAGAAGTACATTACTAAAACGGGCAACTAAGTGATAAGTTTTACGAAAACTCTAAAAAGCCGGTAAAGAACGTTTTGCATGCAAGACGTCAGACTGGCCAGCCGAACAACGTCCTCGTAGTGCTAGCTGGGTGGTTCGGGTAAATCCCGTTCCAGCAAATGGTTCGGCGACAGTGTTCTAGGACGCGGTGGGATTTCGCCGGGCAAGCGTCTTCCCTATAAAAACCACAAGTAGCCATTTAACAACACTATGACGCGGCGGATGTGACTCGCCACTAAACAAGGTCACTGCCTCTTTCCTTTCCGGAGGATCATTCACGCACCACGAACGTCATCCCATTCAAACCGTTCCATTGATTCCCCTCTTTTATGGCGAACACAACGAACCAAAGCACACACAGGCAAATGTTCCTACTCACACAACATATCCTTCCAAAAACACAGGCAAACATAGTTTTGCATCTCAACACACACAGCAATTCCTATGCTATTGGTCAAATGTACTAATTTGTGCAATTGCTGATCATGCATGTCTGTACTATCATGATCACGCCCTTGTAGTTGTGCCTAGCAATGACGAAAATAAACTATTTATTTATTTATAATTATCCCACGGCCAGAAGGATGCAGTGCATCATTTTCAGAGTATACGGACCCACATAAACCACTACGAATATAGAGTGCTGTATTTTAAAGCCTGCAAGTGGTTGGGCAACGTTTACCAATATTTCCTGGACCAGGTCTCGCTGGATACTAAGGCGAACTTTAGAATCACTTAATACGTTTGGCATGAAAAACGCACATATTTGTTAGACAGGCATCGCGTTTTATCGCTTAGTGCCTGTTTTCGATATAAGTAAGGTTTGTCACATATATTAGTAAGCTAGAGTGGCCTACCGCTAATAATAAAGCACTAAGTATTAGCAAGTTTAGCAAAATGCTTCTGGGCGCGAAACCCATTAAGGTCTACGTTGGTTGGGCGTAAACAACTTTGATTCTGGAGCTTAAGGTTGTTTGTATAAGAGGGTTATTGTGCCTCCTGCTTTGCTACATACTATTGTGCATCACGCTGGCTTTTTTGAGGGTATACTCTTCAATTTTAAAATTTGAATTGTGTGCCAAAGGTGTTCCTCCTACCGGCCAAAGTAAAATGCTGCACGGGCAAAGCCCAATTAGATATGTCGTCCAGACCACTTATGCCAATACAGGCAACAGAAATCATTCAGGCAAAGTTAGGCTTTCATTACCATGCAACAAAGCGAAGCGTCTTACCATGACAACCGGGGTTGAGCAGCCGCAACGTGAGAACCAATTATTCAGCTTCACGAGCCCCGCAGAGCGTCTCAAAGCCCCGCGCAAAATTGGCTAACGTGCTGACTAAACAGCAACACCATCAGGGCAAAACCCACATGGTCAAAAGAAACTGATGAATTTTGCAGATGCCGCGCTCCCATCCACTCATCCAATTCCGCCAGTCAACACTCCATTAACCACCCATCACCGTGCCCTGAATCCTGCCAAGACTTACCGTGGTCACTTTTTATGAAACGCCGCCAATTTCAGACATCATCACCAAGCTCGCAAAGGCCCAGCAGCGGCTCTCTACCAATTGACTCGCTTGATAGGCAGGTTGCAACTGCTGCTAACCAATCAATCCCATGTAACTGGACGACTTCAATAAACGCCATATTCACCATTTACTTTGGGATGGATTCCTCAGTGGATATACATCATCAGTTAGCTCCACCTTCCTCCTTTCTTGGACGCGCTGCTCCATACTACTTTCAACCTTTCCGATTAGCTTTCACTGAACTAGCCGACATGCATCTTAACGCATGCATGCACATATGCCCCTTACCAAATACCTGCTCTCCTGTGCTGTTGCTGAACGGTAAACACAATTTCAGTTAGCCAAGCAATACCTAACCATCACGAGGTGCCCCAGCAATCCCTGCTGCATCCAAACTCAAGGATTCTAGTAAACTGGTGGATCCATTAGTTGCTACTAATTAACGTTCATTTTATGGTAACGAGGCTGAAACCTAACGTGGTGTGACGGTTTGCGTACCTCATTGACCCATTGAGCTAAACTGGGTGCTGCCTCCGGGCAACTCGAGAGCTACTCCTACCAGGCTGGTCATTGGTGAGAGGTCAGACAAACGCAGTCTCCTGGTCGTTCAGGTTAAGTGTTTGAAATGGGTTGGTGACCATTTCTATAAAACTAAATCATTAATACCTCCCAGCTGCCTTGCGGACAGGCTTTTAAGCCACAGCCTTTGGATGAGGACCCTAATCGTCCTCCTGTCTAGGTCTGGGTTCCCTGGCAGTATCCCAGCCCACATACAACGACGAGTTTTCTTCCAACATAACCTTCATCCTGCTTGACCGTCGCGCAGATTATCAAGGGTCGCCTTATCTGCTGCACACAGCGGGGTGGATAATCGCAAACATGCTACTGCTGGTTCGAAGAAAGTAGAAGCCACGATTAAAATTCACGCACAATAATATGCCTCGACGAGAAGTCGAACCCCGGTCCACGAATTTCCGGTCCGTTGCTCTACCACCTGAGCTACCGGTAGCTCAGGTGGTAGAGCAACGGACCGGAAATTCGTGGACCGGGGTTCGACTCCCCGTCGAGGCATATTATTGTGCGTGAATTTTAATCGTGGCTTCTACTTTCTTCGAACTTTACACTACTCACAAACATCCACCATTATACTAATGCTGGCTCCACCCTTCTTTCTTTTCCACCTGTATTTCTTACTCCCAGCCCGATTCCCCATACTAATCTCCTTTCCATAATTCCCAGCTTAATTGACAGCAACCGAAGTGCTACTGGAGCAGTACAATCTGCAACCACCATCCCGCAGCACCTACCGGACGCCTATTGGCAAAAGTCCTTTATAAGGCCACGCTGTCCCGTTTCCATGGCGACATTCAACTTTTGCACTCTAAGACAAACAGCTCAACATGCTGCATTTGCGCGCACCCTGGACGCACTGGGTATTGAGGTGTGTTATGTGTCCGAAACCAGGATCCATGACCTTAACAGAGTTAATGAATTAAATGCACCCGGCGTATCCCCTCGTTATTGGTTTCACGCATCCCGAGACGCCGATGCAGCACTCACGGGTCAAGCTGGTGTAGGTAGCGTTCTAAGTTCCAACGCTGAGTCCTAACTGGTTGACTGGATTCCGGTGAACGTCCGTTTATGTGCAGCACGTTTGAGGACATCAGCTAAGGTTGATTCACGAAGTAGTGCACAACGCTGTTTGTTTGTGACTTCCGCTTATGCTCCTACCGACTGCAGTTCTAATACTGCCAAGGACACATTCTATCACGAACTGAACGCGCTACTACGCAGTGCTACTAGTTCGGATATTATAATATTTGCAGGGGATACGAACGCACAAGTAGGGCGTATGAGCTCCTCAGGAGCTCGGCTGTGTGATAATTATGGGCTTAACTTCGAATGGACTGGCAGCGGCGAGCGTCTGCTGCAACTGTGTGCGGAGCACCAGTTGTTTCTTATTAGCACTATTTTTGGCCACAATGAGCGCCAAAGTGTCACTTGGCGTCCTTCTGTAGATGGCCAGCGATGGACCCAAATTGACCACATTGCCATAAGATACAGATGGCGTGGTTCCATCCTGGCTTGTTTGGATTGTCGAATCTGATCATGCCTTGGTACGCTGTCGTTTCTCCACGAACTTTAACGGCAGGCGCACTAAGCGTTCCACATGTTTGGCAAATGAGAAATCGTCTCAGCCTTTGGTCAGGCAGGCCTATCCAGACGCACTGCATCCGGAACTGTCTTGTTCTAATAACACTTAACTTCGGTGGAATTCGGTCCCGGCTGCCATGCACGACGCAGGAGCATCTGCTTGTGGCACTATCAATCGTTACGGCACTAGTCACTGGATATCCGAGAGATCGGTGAACCCGTTGGAATGTAGAAGAAACCTCCCAACTGGCTGTGCGATCAAGGGACTGGACGGGCTATTAGACGCGAACTAAAGCAGAGCATACGTGCTGACAAGGAAGCCTGGTGGACCAGTCGGGCTCAAGAAATGGAGGAGACAGGAGCAGTAGGCAATTACCGCAAGCTCTTCCAGCTAATCCGCATCACTGGTCCCAGAAAACCAGGCGTCATTGAGACAATCAGAGACAGCGCGGATGCACTGATACATAATAAGGAGCACCGTATGGCTCGTTGGGCGGAACACTTTCAAGATCAGTTCAGCTGGCCCCCTGCTCCCGGACCTCTTCCTACTCAGGTGATGCAGGACGATCCATGGACGGTTAGTTTAAAGCCTCCGTCGGATGCCGTGTTCCGAAACGCGATCCCAGCCCCTAATCGTTTTCGTGCCGCTGGCCCGGATTCCCTCCCACCTGCACTAAGGATAGAGTTGAGGTCCTCTACAAAGCACTGACCTCCCTAATCGGACGTTTCTGGAAGGAGCGTGTCCCGGATAATTGGAACGAATCGATTATAGTGGCAATATACAAGAAGGGCAGTCGCACAGACTGTTCTAACCACAGGGATATTAGCCTAACACCAGTTGTGACAAAATTATTGTCCTGGATTATCGTTCGTCACCTCACTGCGGAGCGGGAATCTCGGATTAGGGAAATGCAGATTGGTTTTCGTCCAGGGCGTGGCTGTATAGACCATATATTCACTTTGCGGCAGGTGCTAGAACAGCGCCACACATATTGCAGACCGACAATAGCTATGTTCCTTGAATTCAATAGTGCGTTCGATTCAGTCAATCGATCGATTTTGTTCGAATTACTTGCGCGGAAGTGTTTCCACGGAATGTGTGAACATCCTACTGCTCTGTACTCGAACACTACAGACCGCGTCAGGGTCTACGGTGTCCTATCGGATAGCTTTCCGACCACAAGTGACGTTCGTCAGGGTTGTCCGATTTCCCCATTTTTCTTCAATTTCGTCGTGGATTCTATCATGGAGTGTTCCCTTGCGGAATCTCACGGTGTAGGCGTTGAAGTGCTGCCTGGTTAAAGCTTAGTTGATCTAGATTATGCGGACGATATCGTCTTGCTTTTCGACGACAACCATGAATACCCTGTCCAGCTTGGTCGCGTTATTTGGTATACACTTCGCACCTTCCAAGGGCAAAGTGTTGCTGCAGGACCACCAGCCACTTGATGACCCTTGACGCTTGCTAACGAGGAACTCGAGGTGGTTGATCATTTCACTTATCTTGGCAGCTGCATCAACAATGATGGGCGCATGGAAACTGACGTCAGCTCACGCATTGCGAAAGCCAGAGCTGCCTTCTTGAACCTGCGTCATCTTTGGCAACAGAAGGGAGTTTCCCTCCGTCTGAAAGGCCAGGTATACAGTGCCGCAGTGAGGGCCGTTCTGCTCTATAGTAGTAAGACTTGGCCCCTTCGGTCTGAAGATCTGAGGCGCCTTCACGTCTTTGATCATCGTTGTCTGCGAAGCATTGCTGGCGTCGGATGGCACCAGCGTGTCCGCAACGATGATGTGCGTAGGCGAGTACTAGGTGGTGATAATCATGCTAGCTCCTTAGAACAACAGATAGCACTGAATAAGTTGCGTTGGCTCGGGCACGTGCTACGTATGCCTGGTCACCGCTTACCTAGGAGGGCCTTGTTTAGTCTGCCAGGTGTAGGGTGGCGCAAGACTCGAGGTGGACAGAAGTTGACTTGGCAGCAGGATATAAAGTCAATGACGACCAAACTGGGTGCCGTTGGTCCGTCTCGCCTTCCGTGCTGGAGTCCACGTGACTCGTCTTGTGCTTGGCTCGAGACATTACAGGACATGGCTCGCAACCGACACCAGTGGCGCGTTTGCTGCCGTCTCCTAATCGGATTGCCTATTTAAAGTGTGTTTGGTGCTGAGTTATCTGTGGGGTAATGGCTGATTATGACGCGTGGCAGTGGAAGCCGCAAGGAAGCTGTCTCGCCGAGGCCGCCTTATCTTTGCACGATAGCCAGCTGTTTGTGACGGTATGTTGTCTACACAACGTGTAGACGCCTTGATCCTGAATGTTTGCTTAGGGCGTTAAGGTTTTCAGGTAAGTCCCCCTTCTCCCTCTTCTTATTCTTTATTTCATAGGTTCTGATGGTTGTATGGCAGCGAAGCATCTGTTCAAATGGCTGATGTACTGCTACTGATTTTTTGATTGACGCATCAACTTCAGGCCTGTTGAGCCAAGGAATTACCTCCCTGGCCCGCTCGTTACGATGACCAAAGCACAGCTGGTCCTAAGATTAATGTCTTGGCGCTCTGCGAGTTTGGCTGAAGTTATTCTCCAAACACATGGCTACTCTTCATTCAGCAGTAGACGCGATAAGCAATGAGGCGGATTGAGCCTGATCTAGTCAGCCAAGCCTTTTATGCATCTTCCTTCTGCATAATAATTTAACTTGGCACGGAAAACTCTATATGGGTACAAGCTGATGGCAAAAGCTTTGCCATTTTCATTGGCTGCGTCCACCTCCGACCACAAGTCACAACAGCTGGAAGTAGCCAACCGGTTGACCCCTTCACTGAAATTTCGCTGTTACCTGCACGTCTGAAGATAAGCAGCGGTTGCTTTATCATGTTGCGCATGGTGTGATCTACCTAGTCCTCACCTTACGAATATAGAACGCTCGTCGACCTTATCTTTGCATACGACTGGACTCAACCTGTTAAGGCACGTACCAGAAAATCTAATGTCCTGCATTTAAGATTCACCAAAGGCATCAATCGCGCATATGTTTGTGTGCTTGACATATTGCTTGGTAGTAATCATAAGGCAGTATAACTGCCCTTCAGGCTGCTTACTACTAAGCATTACAACCTCTTCACCAGTGGCTTCTTCCGTTCTTTAACTCGTCGACTGGGTAAGCTTCTCTACCCTTCTAGCATCATTTAATTGGGATGCCTTCTTTCTGGCGGCTGACATAGAACTTGTGACCCAAGGGACGTATAAGCACATTATGTTATGCCGTGAGATAGTCACTCCTAAGCAGAAAATGTGGTAAACAACGAAACCGAAGGGTGCTGCGGATACACAAACATACTAATAAAATGCCCCCAAGCTACAACAAGACAAAGGATTGCCACCTAATACCGCGCAAACACGACACACTAACAAGGTGGAGAAACCTGCAAGCCAAGTCTGTATCATCCGCAGAGCAAGGTGCATCCAACACAAACGGAGTTAAAGCACGTACGCAATAGAGTAAACACAAAGCAAACAACTGAGCTCCAACAGTCTCCTTATTGTCATTTCCTAATAGCAATTTAATAACTGACCCAGCTTAACTTTGTAATTATATGAACCGACACGTTTGCGGCACTCTTCCAGTCACCGATTTGCTCAAATCGCCTGCAACACCCCATCTCAACAGAGATAGGCCAAACGTCATTTCATTCAACCTATGCGCAATCATGCGAGCTATTTGTACACTCGAAATATCTCAGTACCCCGGTCCAGATGGCGTGCTAGCCGTCGTGCTGCTCTTTGGGGTCCAGAAATTCCAGTTCTGAACTTTAAGCTGTTTACACTCTCCAGAACAACCCATACCTTTCACACTGCGTGGAAACACGTTATAGTTCTACCACGACCTGAACGAGGATTCCATGTCGACATAGGCAATTATCGTCCTATCAGCCACACATCTGTGGCATTCACATCTGTTGCATTACGATTGAAGAAGAAAATGTTAGAAGAAGCAATTCTCCACTTTCTGTTGCTTCAAGATGTCAGTAGTCGGCCTTAAAGTGGATTGTTGTCTACGAAATCCTGTCAGACATGTATGTTTGAGTTTTAAACAAGGACACCGACACGATAAATCTAGATAATAAAGTGGTCATCATATTCCTTGACATGAATAATGCATTTTACTCATTCCACACTTGAAACTACTGGTCAAACGCCTCTTTTGGCATCGCCGGGAGGCCGCTGTTCTGGTATATATCCTACCTGGCAAATCGAACACAACCTGTGTGCCAGCGCAGCACGTTTTCCAATAAAGCAGTTACTAGTGGAGGCTTCCAAAGAAGTGTCCTGAATCCCAAGCTCCATTTACTCTAAGTCAGTGACCCTTCCAAGGCTTCCACTGGGGTACGTCATACCTATTCGCGGACAACATCAGACATACTTTTGTTCCACTCCAATGGTATGAGAGACAACATATCAACACTACACAGAGAACGTTAGGCACTAAAACTGGTGTGCAATATAGAATAGCAAAGTTTCTCCAAGAAAATGTATCATACTATTTTATAGTTGCACCGTCGCACCAAATACCCTTACTATCAGTGGTGCACCACACACTGTCAGCCCCTCTGTTCTTGACCTAGGTGTCAACTAATCCAGCACCTTCAACGTTGTTGAACAAGTAAGTTATAGTGCAGCTAAATCTAGGTCGTTAATAGGCCATATATTCAAACTCATATCTCCCTTAGCATCCCAGCTGAAAAAGGATAAAATGTCTATTCTTAAGTACTGCTCTAGAATCCTTACATACCCACGCAAGTGCAAAAGGATCGCACTGAAGAACGTGAGGGTCCCTTCACTAGGAATCTACTATGCTCAAACTCGCTAAACTACCGTAGTTGGTGCAGACAACTGGAATTGGACCCGCCGTGGTTACGAAGTTTAAAGATAAAAATTGCGTTGCTATACATGATTACAAAAAATCCGGAAATGAACCTAACGCAACATTTCCGAAAGGCAAGGGACACCAGATATCATCTGCGCATATCGATCTATTCATTCAGTCTGCCGGCTTCTTGTTGCAGCATTGGCCGTAGTTTCTTCCTTTTCAGATATGGGGACAAATAGGACAAGTTACCTGTGCACATCCAACCAGCTGCGACAAATACACACTTCAACAGTGCCATATGAGGCATCTTTGACGTAATTACACTTTCGAACAAATTAAGCCTTAAAGTGCCGGAAGATAAGCTAGGGGTGACAAAGGCAATTAATCTAAAGCGAATAAGCCTCCGGTCGGGTTTGAATTACATAGGAGTAATAGGCCGAGTTATATGGTACAGGTAGGACTTTGGCACATTTAGGCTCATTTAACCAGCTGGCACACGCCAGAAAATGCACTGCAAGCATGTTTCATCCTTTAGGGCATCGTCAGCAGTGCGCATTTCATCGGACACTGGTAGGGCTTGAAACCAAAACTCGACTGTTGTCAGTCCGTGGTTGAGACCACTGAGCTACGGGGGACGGCAACGACCATCGTGAATAAGTTACTAGATGTGATATAGCGCCGCTGACTATCCACTGACTTACACGTTACTGTCGTGCATAGGACAGGGTAGCCCCCTCACCAAGCGACGAGCTTACCAAACTTAAGCCGCTAATTATCCTATGGCATTATAAGCAGTTTGGTATGCTTGCTAAATACAGAAGAGCAGCAGAGGGAGTTGAATCGTATATGTAGCAATTCGTCACATCTAGACTCACTCAGACAGCCGCCACACACTCGGAAAAGCATTGTAGGCGCGTTTCATCCTTTCGAGAATCATCAGCAGTGCGCATTCCATCGGACCCTTGGTGGGGCTCGAACCCGAAACTCGACTGTTTCCAGTCCGTGTTTAAGACCACTGAGCTACGGGGACGGCAACGACCATCGCGCGTGTTACTAGATGTAGTATAGCGCCGCTCACTATGCACACTTACACGTTACTGTCGTTCAGAGGACAGGGTTGCCCCTGAACCCGTTATGACTAGCTTACCACTTGACAAGGCTGAGGACCTCCGCGCCCAATTAGCAAATATAATTAGATGTCAACAGTCTGTAGAATCGAATCTTGCTCCAGCTGAACACACAACGTTAAGAGCCCTGAAATAGGATACCAGTATTGCCATTACAAGAGCAGATAAAGGTAAAGTAACAGTGGTAAGGCCTAATAAGGCAGAATAAACTGCTTATAATGCCATAATTTAATTGGCGGATTACGGGTGGTAAGCTCGTTACTTAGTTTGGGGGCTACCCTGTCCTCTGCAGGACAGTAACGTGTAAATCAGTGGATAGTGTGCGGCGCTTTATCACATCTAATAACCTATGCACGATGGTCATAGCCATCGTCCGTAGCTCAGTGGTCTTACCTACCAACTAGCAACAGTCAAGTTACGGGTTTGAGCCCTACCAGGGTCCGATGCAATGCACAATGCTGAAGAATCCCGAAAGGATACAACGCGCGTACAGGGCTTTCCGTGCGTGTGACGGCTGACCGTGTGAGCCTAAATGTAAGTAATTTCTACCTGAACCGTATTGTATGCTTTTCCTTTAACCGTTTCTTACTCCATCGTAACGTTGCATGTCAGTTTTCTCCGATATCTTAAAGATCGCACGCCTGCGCTCGTTTAGTCTTTCTATCCCCACCTAGAGAAGACTGCAGTTTTTCTAATCTCCTCAGGACTTCCTTCTCTTTGGCACACCTATTTCACTTACAGCTGTTTCCAGAACGTTGCGCTTTGACCTCCTTATCATCCTCACTGCCTATACTATTCCCTATATGGTACCATTATACTACAACCCTCAGACTACACCGTACTCTGTAGTATTCACATCCCCGTATATCGGACTGACGTCTGGCTTATTACACCAACACCAGCTTCTGACCAATGAATTCTCATATCACAACCACTCCTATGCCTAACCCTACTACATTGTATTTTTATTCGGCCCCTCTTCTGGACAATATCGCACCTCTCTAATAGTAATCTAGGTACTCCTGGCGCCAGCGAAACCCTCCAGTCCTGACTAGCTTTGCTTCACTACTGTGACCCGTCTACTTGGTCTTTTTGGACCAGACCGGCCACTAAGGCTCTAAATGCTCATACGCTTCCAACCCATGCCTTTGCTTTTGCACCTCGGCTTCCATTGACCACGGTGCTCATTGGAAAAGCAACAGCCTCATAATACTTGTCTTCGCCTGATTCATTATCTGTATACTTGTTTCTCGCTACCGTACTTTAAAGCTCTGGTCTCTGCTTGAGTAATGCTTCTAGGCTTCCCTAACAAGGGGGTATGGGGGTGTTCACCGCGCTGGCTGATTTGGCTTCAAACGTTTCATCGACAGGCTAGACGACATTATCAGTTCGATTTATGCGGTCCAGTTACAGCTCCAAGTGCTTATTGCTCACTTAATTCGAACAACAGGGTTCGATTGGTCTACGTGAGCTGGCCGTGTAGTCAGCTCCTGCGTTCTGTTGGCGCGAGTCCGCTTCAGTGCGGTTCCTTTGTCTGGTGGATCCGAGGCGGATTATGGAGTTGACAATCAGTGCCTCATAGGCGATATCTAGATCTAAGTGTCTGTTGATTGCGTTCTTTCCCGAGTACCAAGTCTCGATGAACTCGCGTGCTTTTCGACATTTTGCCCTGCTTATGATCCTGACATTCTCCAAATCAAATGGATGATTTTCGGCGTCCACTGAACCATAGATTTGTCTTGTAGAATATCAGGCCCATAGGCAGGGCAAAAGGTCGAAAAGCACGCGAGTTCATTGAGAAGTGTTACTTCGGAACGAAATCAAGCAACAGCCACTTGGATCTAGATACTTCCTATGAAGCACTTTTGGTCAAAAACATACTCCGCCTCGGATCAACGAGACAAGGAAACCGCATTGAGGCGGACTCGCGCCACCAGTACACAAGAACTGACTACACGGCCAGCTCACGTTGACCAATCGAATCCTGTTGTTTGAATCCAGTGATCAATAATCACTTGGATATGTACGTGACCTGCATAAATCGAACTGATGGTGTCGTCTAGCGTGACATTGGAACGATTGCAGCCAACTCAGCTAGCTCGGAGAACACCCACATACCCTCAGCTGCGTCCCGAGCAACAAATATTCCCACGGATTTCTCCCCTAGCAAGGTTTTTAACCCACCTTAACCTCTGCATCTCTCTTTCACCACCTTGCCTATTATATGCTACGTAGGGCTCCCTGTTGCTTCAGCTTCTTGATTAACCGTAATTTGTAGCGTTCACATCCTCCGTCGATCGGACCAACCTTTCCTTTATTCCACGAGAACCAGCTTCTGAACGTTTGACCTACACATGACTCATCCGCTCCCATGCTTAACTTTAGTCTATGTTGTATTCGACCCCTATTCTGGTGATGTCGCAACTCCTCAATAGTGGCCTAGCTACTTCTGACACCCGCGCAACATTCCAGTCCGCCCAAGATTCACTTCACTACTGTGCATCTCCTTCGTGATCCTTTTGGACCGGTCCGGACTTTGAAGCTCTAACTGCTCATAGGTTTCCAACCAATGCCTCGTCTTTTGCGCATGGGCTGTCATGTGATGCCACATAACTCAAAAACATGCGCCTTGTTGACTTTTTACCATGTTACCTCATGCCTGTTTATACCTCGACTTTACCTTTTTATCATTACCTCATTCCGGATTGCGAATGTCGTTGTCCGATGACCCTCAATTCCAGCAGTTAATCCCTAATATAATTGCTTCGACCTAAAGAGCCACCTAGACTATGGCTTATTCACATTGCACCGTTACAGGCTACCATTTCACTGTAGAAATCCACCATGCAATTAAAAACTTTGCACCTTTTGGCACTCTGCCTTGCCTAATCCGCCACCACTGTTCCCCTGCAGCGCCGGCTCTACAACATTTTTCTCGATTCACAGTTAATCCGGCTTCCTCTTAACTGTTCCTTGACGTCTGTTTGCTTTATATTTTTCACAGCTGTAGCCCACCTTGAACTGGAACACTTAGCAGCTTTTGTCGATTCAGCCCATACCACTCCGCTAGCCCACGTCACTATCACCGCTGGCATTGCCACTGTATTCTCGCTACAGATGCAGTATGTACTCTAGTCTCCTCTTTTCACTGTTTTAAACACTGAACTGCTATTGTCGGTGCCTTGTATTACAATAGCGAACAATTCCTGCACCACAATTAACCCGGCGCGCACCAGTACTCTTCTCCACCGAGTATTTGACACAAAGTAGAACGATAGGAGTAAGCCTATCCAGTTCCAACATGGAGTGGAACACTTTGTATAGTTTAGCGCTACCGCACATAGCAGCCTGCTACCTCCGGTCCTGCTTGGCAAAGATACTGAAACCGTTTGTTCACTACAGCTTTAGCATGCAATCGCTACAATTCTCGCTGCAGTTTGTAAGTTTGAAGGCTAACTAGCTCCTGACCAAGCTAACGATGGGTTTTAGCACCTGCCTCATAATCCATCCGGCCCCAACCACTAAGATTCTCTGCTCTCCGCTAGACGTATACCATAGGCTATAGATGCCTACATTAGGGTGAAATACTAATTACCGTTTTGCGTCGCAGCCATTATCATTTCGCTAGCCCACATCCTTTGCAGCCCTGTTATTGCCTCCGTATCACCGCTACAGCTGTAGCATGTAGTCACTTCTATTCCCGTCGCAACTTATCTGACACCGCGTCACACGCCAGGAACAAGCTGTTTCCCTAGCATTCCATTACTGAACAGGTTGCGCTATTGTTCTCAGGGGCCTATAAACCGGCGCAACAACCACTGGCTCTTATTCATGTTCGAAAGCCAAGATCTACCACTGTCGCCTGATAGCTCAACCTAATCTTAGACGCATATTCCACTACCTACTATGCTCTTCTGGTTCCCTTAACTCCTTCACCGATTAACAACGCCTCCTACTCCCGGTTTCTACACAGGACAACCGCTGTGTACGTTAAGCTGATTCGGACGGCATCTTTCTCACTCATTCAACCAATATCAAGTCTGGTAATCGCATGCAAAACAACAGTTCGGCTGTGTAACATATTCTGTCATGCTCTTGCTTTTAATCAGCACAACTTTACCAAAACTGTTGTATTTTTACATTAACCAAGTCCTGTTTAATAGTGTTAGCAGTTTTCTCAGCAAACTTTTCTTTTCATAGTTGTTCTAAAGGATAACACTACCTGCACGGAACACCTATAAAGACATACCTGCAGCGCTCACCCGCCCATGAACTCAAAGGAGAACAATGACTTCACCATTACCTTGCAAGCCTGACAAGCTAAATAAAACCGGAAAACCAAGTAAAGTAAAACAAGTCACCCAAAACTTCTGAGTTCAATAGCTTCATTCACATGCGGTTGGCTTTAACAAGGACAACCATACAGCCATAGGAAGCAAATAAGCGAAACCTTCCTGCAAGCAACGGCGAGGACAACCGGTTAGATGCAAAAATATAAATGGCAAGGCACCGTTTGGCAGTGTTCCAGGATGTGGTTCGTAATCCCCTTACAAGCGTTATTCCTACAAAAAGCCACAAATGTCTGTTTAACAAAAATGCGAAGTGGCGGATGTGACTTGCTACTCCCTAAATTTACTGCCCCCACCACGCATTGGCAAGCTGCCAGATAATACATTTCACATAACGCATATTAACTGGTACATCGTTTCTGCCGTTTTTGGACCATTGTACAAGCCTTTTTCCAAAGTATTTTGTTCGTGTCACTGTTACTCCTTTTTACTGTTTTACCCCACCTTTCCCCTCGATCTATGTACTGTTTATTCGTGTCGTGGTGAACAGACGTATGTCATACACATCTGCCAAAAAGAGCAGACCAGTGATGACGCCAGTGAGGCTGGCCCATCTTAACTGCGAGATTGCAAAGTAGTGCTTGTAGACCAACTAGCAGAAGCTTTGCAACAGGTTCGTGTTCTCGAAAGCCAGGTAAGCTCGCTGACATCACTGGTTACATCTATAGAGACGTTAATAAGCAAAGTCATGCCTTTGGTCAATCTGGACAACATCCAGGCTTCTTTCTAGCCATCCAGATAAGCTAGCTGCAGGTGAAATATTAAATAACATTACGCACGAGGTCAGCGAACGCATTCGTCGTGCCAATAACGCGGTAGTATTCAACGGACCTAATACGAGGATGCTTAAAATGTGTTGCATACCTTTCTCAATGCCTGTAAACTACCGAATGACTGCTGCTCAGCCATTCGCCAACGTAAGATCCTCGGTCGATCTTGTCCGATATTTATTCACTTTAGCAGCCCCGAGCTGGCTAACCGATCCCTTGACGCCCGATATGAGCTGAATCAGCACTCAAACCTCGGGCCAATTCGGCTAAAACCGGACAGAACACCGCTGCAAAGATCAACTTCCTCTACTAATTCAATTCCACTGAAGCAATAACTCTGTGTGACACCATTCACGCCGGCCCAACTCAAAGATGAGCAAGAAAATTCAACTCAAGCCGCTTCTTACTCGATGCTGCGCGACGTTAACCCAAATTCCTCACAGCGACTAACAGACCGCGATGCAAAAAGCCCTTAAGAGGCAAAGACCGGCAAAATCTATTGTTGCCAAGTCCGTAATGTCATCTGAAAACGCGGCTGTTGTCGTAGACACGACTGAATACAGTACACCGCCTGTTAATATGTTTGAGTTGGGCGACTTAGACACTGAACTTGAGAGTGCAAACTTGCTATCAGTATATGCACCATAAGCTAGCTTTGTCAATGACCCCACACAACCCTCTAACGACACCACGCAAGCGACAAGCAAACAAAGTAACGGAGTTTCACAGCTCTCTTCCATCGGCTCCAACCGAATCCAAATCAGTAAAATAAAAGGACTATTCTCAGACGTTCCGATTTGGCTATAGCATACTCACTGCCAGTATCAGAAATACCACGCCACCAGTTGGCTAGCCCGCACACGACAGGACCTATACCTCCCCAATTTGGACCGAAGTCTATTGCCTCGTCGTGGGAACTACCTACACAATAACGCAAACCCAATAAAGCACTTCCGGATTCGCATCAAACCCCGGTGCACTACCGACCACGTCAAACCAAAACCTATGCAACTACATCCAGTGACTAGTACACCTACCGAACCAGCATATCGAGCGGTGCCACCGATGGCTGCTCCGACCAGCTCTAGCCAGCCATACAGAAAACCATTTCTACCCGAACCAACAAATCAAACTGCCTAAACTCTAACTTACATTGTCAGTTCAAAACACAAGGGTATACGGCGCCTAGCCAAAGCCGACAGTCTGCTGCTGCTGCCAACACGTTATCCATTAGGAATACCACAGCTCCCTATACTACGACCAATCGCTCTCACACGTCAGGACCTCTGCAGAATGTCACGTCACCAAGAAGGACCACACCTGCTGCGGCCCCTTTTTGTGGAATACAACCGGGCAAGGTCCACCACGCCCAGTTCTCCAAGAGCGGGCGCCTGCTTTTTATCATCTACAGAGACTCATTTATAAACCGCAGCCAACCCAAAACGACTGGTTTCAGCCACACGCTTAACCCCCATGGACCTCACATCCGCCACTGACTCCTCGGAGTCAGCCTGCCATCAATGTAACACCCAGCCGCCCCCGGCACACATATCCGTGGCACTTAACTCCCCTATCCAACATATCCCAGAAAATACCGTAGCCATCACCAAGGACCTTTAACACAAGCACGAACCTGTCTCTTCTGAGTCGTTTTTGTATGGTAACCAAACAGACTCACTCCTACAATGCGACCTGCTCTAGGATAAAGCGGAAACTGACATTGTTATTCATGCAGCCATGGATTTTCAAATGACCGCAACCTCAGCCGTGTTATATAGCCACTCATATAAAGGTCTACTGATCAGCAAGCGTTTAATGAAGCATAAAGTGCATCTACTAGGACCTTTCATTCTGTTGTCCAGTCCGCAACTATTATTTATTACAGAAACTTGGCACCCAACTGCCGCCTCTGATGCGCTGCTGCACAATCCAGAGGACCCTAGTTTCTGCAAGGGACGTGCCAGTCAACGTGGAGGTGGCTCTCTTATTTATGTCTACAAGGACTTCTATGCATCAACTTTCCAAGCCCTTTCCTTTGGTAACTCAGAAGACCGTTTGGATTTAATCCCTCTGAGGCCAGTTCTACCTCCTACCCGGGTGTGCGTAGAACCCACCTAATTCCTCCTATTCTATGATTACCGATTTCATGATCAGCATTTGTGCCTGTACGCCATAAGATAATTGGCGGTGATTTCAATATGACCAATATTTTATGGCTTGAGCATTTTACACCTTCAAGTTATAGGGCCTTCGTGGACACTGCTTTTACACTTGATTGGACACAACATGTGCATGCTCTCACCAGAGGACTAACACCCTGAACCTGCAATTCACTCAAGGCATACCCCGCGCATGGTCTGACGTGTTAAACACTCTTCAGGGTTGTGAGCATAAGGTAGTGAGGCTTATCTTTTACTCACTAACGTTCCTCCTCACCAAGATAGTATGAAATGTTTACTAATACCTTTCCAATGCATCAGTTGGGAATCACTTCCTACTTCTCCAAGCAGCATTTTGGGATGGCTTCATCTTGGCGGCCCATGTAGACATGGCGCCTGGGGAGCTTTATTAATACCTAACGAATTGCTTAGACGCGCTTGCACTAAAGCCCACCAACATAAGCAAAATGCAATACCCCAGTGACACCACAACGCGCAGAGTCTGCCAAACCCAAGAGAAGGCACTCTACCTACCACAAGGCCAAGGAATTCATCCCATAGTTCGTAAGAGGGAATTCTTGAACAATTGGAGAAATTCGCTAAACATGGAACAGATATCAGCTGAGCACCGAACGCTTAGTATGCACAACAAAGGACAATCTCTTGTTAGAATAATGAAACAGGAGTGACGGCACCGATATACCCATTATCTCTATTAACTGCCTGACAAAAGGGTATTTGCTGACGCAGTCGCTCTAGGTGGTTTTGTTAACAATGACGGCTGTGACTCCTTCACCGCCAAATATGTGATAGTACCAGATAGCCCACCTAAGTTCACTGATGATCTACTGCCCACTATCGGCTTTAGTCCGATTGTCGTTACTTATCACGTTCTTCCCTAAAGCTATTAGAACCAGGTGACACGCTTTTTTGTTTGCGTCACTTACCACACTCTCAACTCACCCGGTTTGCTGGTTGTCTGCCAACGTATTCGTCTCGCACTGCCTGACCTATCTCTGAAGCTTCCCTACCTCGCATAGGCCTGACAGATTAGTCTTTTCTTGACCTAACTTCACCCTGACCTTATGAATCTATGCGCGCCGCCTGAGATTAGCTAGGTAACATTTGATCATCACACCTTTCTTCTCCCGTACCTCTTTATGTAGCTGTTGCTAAACATTGTCCCAGAGTTTGTGTTTCGTATCTCTGCTTGCCACTTTAATTGTCACCCCACCTCTGTTGAGCCGAATAGTCCCATATTTCAGCCTAATTCAGTCTCGTCTGAGCTGTCTCGCCCGTCTTCTAACAGAGGCTAGAGGACTGAGGTATACGGACTCATGTTTGGCACCTCCACTGATCCTTTTATCTTCCCCTGCTTTGATATCTGTTCCTCCTCACATTTTATCATAAAGCCATTTAATTCGCTGGTACGCTTATTTGATTTGAGCCACTTGCCCCACCCTCACCTCACCTGGCTTGCTTGTTGTCTGTCTGATGCGTTCTCCTCACATCGCCTGAGCTGACTTTGATGTTTCCTTACTTTGCTTAGACTACTGAGTCTTACAAGCCTGGTCTGAAGCAGATTTTCTAGTAACATATTTTCTTTTTTCTAAGCTTAACCAGGCCTTGGAGTAGCTTAGTATGACCTATTTTTCTTACCTTGTTGTTGCTTTGAAACTAGTGTGCTCTAAGTGCGGCTTTGTCCCTAGCTACATGACAACTCTCATTCCCTTTTCAACTCTCTGATGCTTCTTCCTAAAATGCCGTTGCTTACATTGAGTTCCAAATTTCTGTTTACGTCTTCCTGCGCTCTTCTAGCTTTGGGTGGTTACTTGTCGGTCTCTCATATCTCGCTGTAATTGGCACAAACCAAATTAAAACGTAATTTCTGGGTAACTATTACCTAAACAGTAACCCAGTTCCAAGCTTTCCTGTTTATTTTCTCGTCTTTTTCTTTCGATTGCCACCTTTTTCTCTTTGTTCTCATTCATCTCCCATTCCTGCTTTTAATTATTATGCAACCTGCGCCCACATGGATACTTTAGATGATAGCCGAACACAAAATATCAAATATTTTCTTTGATCTTAATGTATAATTCTCACCATGTTGTAAAATATACGGGTTTTACTGTAACACCATGTGTTGTCACAGGGTTTCTTGGTAGCCGCTGCTGCTCTCCTTTTCTCTTCTTTACTCTTCTCTTCCCCAAGGCCTAAGGATATCAACAGAAACTTACAAAGGATTTCATCTGGCCTGTTAGTCTGCAACCGAACAAACCTACAAAGACAGAAGTGGCTCAAATCAGATCTGCAACACACTCACTCCAATCTTGGTCTAATTTCACTGGACAATTTGATCTGCATAACCTTACCAAGAGGATTGGATCAGCCAAGGCCTGTCTACAAAAATGCCTTCAAATTAAATGTTTACCACAACAAATCTGAATCAATCCATACCTACCTAACCCTTGGTCTCGCCTGTCAAACTTCCAGTCGCTCGCTTATGGATTGTCAGCAAGCACGGACTGTTCACTCAACAACGAAAACATGACATCCGTAACATCAACTGGATGGTTCGGGTCTACCCTGTTCCAGCAACTGTTTGGTGACAGTGCTTCATGACGTTGGGGGTTTTTGCCTGGCAAGCGTGCTCACTATAAAAAACCACTGACGTCTGTTTAACAGCACTATGACGAAGCGGATGTGACACGCCACTAACTAAAGTCAAGTCCCATGATTACCCAACCAACCAACCGCCCTCCCACCACGGACGTTTCTCAACCCTTCTCATACTATCCACGCGCCCAACCACGACTGGAGTAACACATATTCTAATAGGAACAACAGATACGCACATGCACCTTTACATACATGTCTGAAATCTCAGCTCCAATCTTCATGGTTAGCTTGCACCATGTTTTGTACGTCCTCGACATTTAGTTGTACCTATAACCTGATCATGCCTACATAGGCGTGTCTCGAGTTGCACGAGAATGAAGATGTTATTTATTTATTTACAAATTCTGTGCATAACGCTGTTCTCGTACTACTACGCTCACATACCTAATCAGTGAAATGCCACTGTTCTTAAGATAGTTGTGTAGTTATGCTTTATGCTTTGTTTGCCCGACCCGCACTGTGTACACAACCTCACCGGACTAACGTTTCTTCAACATGCTCCACTTTAGGGACCTCATTCTTACCTCTACACCTCGCATCCTATGAGGGTAGACTTCATTTAATCGTTGGGTCACGTGGGCCCCACTACTGCCTATAACTTTACTAGTACCGCTCCTGGACCTGCTAATCACGCTATCATGTACAATTTTGCAATATGCTGACCATGCCTCAAAGGCGTGCCTCGCTATGTTGTGAATAATGTATTTATTTATTTATTTAATTCTTCAATGTTGTAACAGCTATTACCTTGATGGTATTTCTGATGAGAGCCGTTCTAACTCTCTCAGCAAATTGTGATAATGTAGACTAAGGGTAGGAAATTGGGTGTAAAAGTAGGAGTTGGTTGCTTACCCACCAGTACTCATGACGCACGGTAGGCCTTGGAATCGGACAAAAGATAAATTAACGCAAGGACGAACAAAATAAAGCGCGACGGTTGTCAAACTTTTTGGATGTCCGGGCGGCCAGTGTGACAACGGCCTCGCAGTCGTTGATTAGATTTTGTGCAAATGAAATAAAATCTGAAATAGCGAATGTATTACTATCAAACCTGGTTGAAGGAGAGGAGCTAGTTTTTAGGTTGCCGGTCAACTAGGGTTCTCATTAGCGATCGGCACATAAACAGCTAAAATCCAACTGTGTATAAGGGCCATGGAAAGATAAGGGGCGAGTAAAATGATTGGATTCTTAGGCCTATGGTCTTTATGGTAGTCGCTTTATCAAATAGATGAAATATATATGTATAATTTATTTTGTGGTATGCATACCGATTACCGTTAGAAACGGCGAAGTAAATTTGCTAGCACTTAGGTTTAATTAAACGCACCAATTATGACCAAGTGGCAACTGCCAACTACGAAGTTTCCTAGAAGCATATCTAAAGCAGGTATTTAGACGATGCTTTGGGCTATGCTAATGCTGTCTTAGGTTCATTATGCTTATCGACTACAACAACTGATAGGTATCTCTTATAAAAGGCTTAGGTCTGGTGGATGCTTTAATTAGCGTACCTCAAAAAGCATCAACCTAATGTTTTTTCAAGGACATAGTAGGCTACGGATGCGCAAATTTATAAAAATAAAGCTGAAGACGTAGTTATGAAGGTGTATGTAAGGTGCAAGGATTTAATTTTGCTTGCTTGGTTGGATTGTTTATTGCCCTGCTATATCCTATATGTGGAATACCTACGGATTTGCAACCCAGCCAGTTAGTAGGTTAGGCAGCACCTTTGGTTAAGCTTTTGAATATTGACAAAGTGTCCATCGCAGCAAGGAAGCCGATGGTGGTAGATACAGTTTTGTCCCTGCAGCCTTTGGACTAAAGTGTTAGTGGAGGAACCGAAGATCGTCAGTAACCAATCAGTAATGGCTAAATACATTTTACATTCAGGATTCTAGCCTTATAACTTGAAAGCTGAGTGCGACTGATCCAGCTGAGGCGTCCTAGGGATTGTGCTTTCAGTAATTGATTAGGTAAAAAACAAGGGTGGCCATCGATGGTGCTAGTTCATGGGGTTAACCTACTGATTAGCCACTACAGGCTCTGGTGGTTCGATCACCACTACGCATAACTCTTGGCAGGGTTTAGAACCAGCTAAAATAAAAATAATGCACGGACCGCCAAGCTAAGGCAAAGTAGCGGTTAGAATATTCTAGATGCTCAGCCAACCGGTGTGACATAAGCATGGTTAGCTTTCGTGACATCGAAATATAAGCTGGAAAAGGGAAGGTTGCCATAGCAAAGGATGTTACAGGGAAGTAGCTAAATTTTATAATGTTTGTCTAGTACTTATTCAACTGGTGTTTAGCAAACGTATAACCCAGATGAAGCTAAGTATATCAGGCTAAGTGAGGACAAAGTAGGAAGCCAACTACTTGCTTCTAATAAATTTGGCTCTAGTAGTGGGCAATTTGTCGACCAGTTTGCCGTCATCCTATTGTTGTATAAATTGCAATCCACGACGGCAGATTTAAGCCAGTGTGCTTTTAACCATCTAGTGAAAACAGTTTGGATAGTATCAAGCAAATAATCCAACCGATTGCAAGAGATGGAAATTAGATATAACCAGTGGAGTAACGTTTGATAAGGAGGACTTATAGCATTGTGGACTCATACTATTATGTTAACAGTGAGGGCCAGCAAGAAAAAAACTTGGTACATGCCGGCAAAGACGAATAGATAGGGTGCTGCCTTGTGATGGAATTATTCAGATGGCAAGGCAAGGTTTATTGCACGATCTGCTTACTGGTTGCCTGGGCCAGGGTAACAAAAAGTACATGAGATATGGAAGTGAGTGAACTAAAGGGGAAAGGCAGCAGGAAAATGTGAAGTCACTCAGGAGGGATGCAGGAAGTCATAAATGCTAGTGAGACTATACTGCGGAGGGGCAGTAGTGATCTAATGTCTCCAGTTGGCTGAGGCGCTGATACAGGCAGAACTCGGAGGGTCCTAA
Organism: Dicrocoelium dendriticum; assembly: GCA_944474145.2. Lineage (NCBI taxonomy): Eukaryota > Metazoa > Platyhelminthes > Trematoda > Plagiorchiida > Dicrocoeliidae > Dicrocoelium > Dicrocoelium dendriticum. Next base: position 3,543,106 of record OX104068.1, on the reverse strand, counting down.
GTATAACTGGCATGATAGGGTTTGCACAGTGACAGTCAACCAGGCTAAAGAGTGGGTATAATGTTCGTACTAAAAGCAAAGCGATGTAAGGATAAGGTTAAAAGTGAATATTTATGGAGTGCTGTGGCTATGCTAGCGGCCAGGCTTTCAGAAGCAGAGAATTCCGTGGTCTTCAGCTCGTAAGGTAGTCGGACAAGAGTTAGACCCTTATAAGCACGGTCGTAAAGTTAGTCAAAATGGACAAGTGTGTATCGACGTTGCTGTGTTTGGAAGTATGCAGACAGCACGAAAAAAGTCAAGTCAAGATTGGCATAATGGTTTCCACAGACCCTTGGTATCCATGAAAAGTTATCCCGTCTGATGTAGGAAACAGGTAGCAGGAGACCTGGTGTTAGTGAAACAATTTGTGGCCAGAGTGGAAAGTCTATCCACAACTTGTCAAAACGTTTAGAGCGTTGGGCTGAGCATTTTGAAAAACAATTTAATCGGCTGGAATTGTTCGATTCTTCGCCGGCCAGTGATCGCCCTGCTCCGGGAGTTGTCCCTTTGGATCCAACCTCTCGCTCAGAAGTGAGATCGGACTGTTGGTTGAACAAAGCCGCGGGATCAGATGATCTTCATCCAGTCCTCTTCACATTCGAGGCCCTGCTCTTGTTGATGATGTGCACGAATTACTAGTGAAACTGTGGGAGCAGCAAACTGTCCCAACCGACTGGAGCCGCTCCGTCATAGCCCCGATTTTTAAGGGATGTTCACGATCCGAAGGCAGCAACCATAGAGGAATCAGTCTGATCCCCATCGCCTCCAAATTACTTGCCTCTGTAATCCTCCACAGAATGGCTGGCGCTCGTGAAAGCTAGGTTCTTGAGCAGCAAGCCAGGTTTCGTCTTAATTACCCTTCAATATCTCCAGCGGTATGAGACAAGAATGTCCGTTGTCACCCTTCCTCTTCAACTTCGCTTCTAACGAAGTCATGGAGATTGCATTTACAGGACACGACTTTGAAGGTGTGGAGCTACTCCCAGAAGAATGACTTCTTTACTTGAAGTATGCAAACAACATTGCCCTAATCTGTGACAGCTCCCAGACGTGCCAAGCCGCTTCGGGTTTTGTTTTGCACCATGGAAGTGCAAAGTTTTCCGGCAAAATTGGCAAGGATCGCCTCCTGCACTGACCCTTGCTGTGCATCAGCTAGAAGTCGTTCAGAAATTCAAGTACCTGGGAAGTCGTACCAGCGTCCTTGTGATCGAGGATGAGATCGCGAACCGCGTAGAAAAAGCTCGAAGTGCTTTTGCTAACCTTTGCCACCTATGGTGGCGGCGCGATATCACTCTCGCCCAGAAGGGGTAGAGTGTACAATGCAGCAGTAGGTTCGACATTACTGTGCAGTTGCGAAACTTGGCGCCTTAGATCAGCGGACATAAAGAGGCTAGTTACGTTCGACCATCGGTGCCTTGGCAGTTTGGCTCACATCTGGTTGGAACACCGCATGAGCAACGAGCGTGTTTGATCCCTTGTTTACGACATAGGAAAAGGAATTAAACCGCTCAACACTGTCATTTCATGCACCAGGCTCCGATGGCTGGGCCACGTGTTGCACATGTTAGGTCACCGACTCTCGCAGCTTGGGTTGTTTGCGCGCCGGGGGTGTGGATGGAAGAATAGAAGGTTTGGCCAAGCGATAACTTGGTCCAGAGGATTGAAGGCCCTCACTTCGGAGCTGGTCTTGGTTGGAGCTTCACGGCTCCCTGGTTGGGGTCCAAAAGATGATGAACACATTTGGCTAGATACGTTTGCTGACATGGCTAGGAGCCGACCTCAGTGGCGTTCCTGCTGTGTTTCTTTGTCCCTCCCCATACGTTTTAGTCTTCCTCTCCAGGCACGATCACATTTCGTATCTTAATATAATGTTACATAGTTATTTTTGTTGTTCCCTAGTAGTTGGCTGGTAGCTTACCGGAACGATGCCTATCCGTTGCTGGTAGCTCAGCCGACATGCAACTGTTGTATTCATTTTCTTTTATGTATTGCAGCACAGTAGCTGAGGTGCTTTACACCTGTAGCTTACGTGTATAATGATGATGATAATAAACAGTGATTTAGGATCTGGCGTGGCGTGCAAATTTAGTTGAGGGATCCGCGACCAAGGTGAAACCCAGCCTGTTCTTCCTGCTGTAGCTATTCTCGAGTTGTCCATGGCCTGTGAAGTACCATTGATATCAAAAGTCAGATGACGGGAACCGGACGTATACCCTTGTGGTTGGAGCACACTGTACGCAGGCCCTCTTTGTAGGTGGGTGTAACTTTTGATTCACTCTAAACGATGGAACCCCTTTTTTAGACCAGACTTTTGAGAACAAATCGGTGAGTTCTCTGATCAGCGAATAGCCGCAACTTTGAGTAGAGTGGGAGATAGGCCATCAGGGCAGGGTAGGATGCTTTATATCGTTCCGTAATGTGCTGTTTTACCGGATTTGCATATGAAGTAGATAGAGCTGTTTTCCAGCAAAACTGTGAGCCCAAATGTTTATCCCGTTGTCGAAAATTAGCGATTAAAGAGCCATCCACTTCGCACGTTCTTTCACTTACACCTGATCGGATACCTTCGGTGACTCGGATGGGATGGACATGTTTCCTTGTATTGCCGAAGAGACTATAGCACGTTCACACCAGATTTCACAGTCCTGCGCAGTTTTTGATCTTGGGATCGATATTCTTCACTGCAACCGAGACCGAGCGCTGTCTGTTCATCAGCAACAGGGGGACATCGAGATCCAGTTGTTCGGCGGGTGACTGGCAGTTCCACTGCTTTCATACATGACTTTCACGAATGACTTCACGAATTTCAGCATGGCAAGAAAGAACATTTCATGCCGACATATCGCTTCACGAATTTCAATAAAGCAAGAAGAAACGACATTTTAACGGAATTTACTGAATTCAGCAGTTTTGCGTATTCTCCTCAGTTGTTTACACACACTTAGTGGAATACACAGGCTACATAGCAGACAATTACAATGCGATGTTAAGGGCAAACTATTCAAAGCGGTCGAATGCTCTTAGGCTCACGTGACACGTTCCGAGGAAAACGCCATCACTAACCTCACCAGAGGAGGGCTAGCGTGGTCACGAAATCCATTTGCTTGCACAGATTTGGTTTCCACCGCAGAATTGCTGACCCCTCCACAAACTGAAGTAAGCGGGGAGTAGCTTGTTTGCTAACTACCCTGAAATTGCCACGTGTGTTTTGGCATTTAGAGCAATCAAGTATGTGGCGGACAATAGAGCTAGTCGGTAGCTTCGGGCCATCAGCGATTATGTTTCGCGGAACATGCTCTGCAATCCTCGCCGACAGCCTTCTCTCAGTTCGGCCTATATACTTGCTACCGCATATAAAGTTCAAGGTAAATGCATGAGGCGGTAACTTAAGAGTCCGTTCTGTCCAGGTTGGATTCACAGAGCAACCTGACTTGATGCAATACCACTGGCTCAACCGCATAGTAACAATTCGTGGTTATCCCGTTCCAGCGAATGGCTCGGCGGTAGTGTTCCTGGATGTGGTGGGTTTTCGCCTGACAAGCGTTCTCCCCATAAAAAGCCACATGTCCGTTTAACAACACTCGCCACTGAATAAAGTCACTGCCCCTTGCTTCATACTGGCGAAGCATTATATTCCAGCAACTTAATGCTGAAATTGTGGGGTGCATTAGGCCCGAGTTTAACAAACAAACAAACGAAAAGCGTACGAATTGAGCGATCATTCACCGGCTCCCGATGGGCGCGATTCCCTGAATTCGCTCCGGTACCTTGCGGGCAGGCCATTTGGCCAAAAGCTCGGGGCAGTGTCCCCTAAGTCAACACCCTACTTCGGTTTGGGCAACCGGGTAGCATCTTGCCCTCTGACAAAACTATGGACCCCTCCGTGTTGTCTTGCATTTTATTTTACCATATATGTACCTTCCTTTGAGTTATATGGTTTTTAATGGCTCCATATCTATTCGCAGACAGTTGCAAATATATACATTAGACTCCGTCCTCTTTCGGCCTCTGCGACAACTGTGTTTGCCATGCGCATTTCTCTTCCAACTGGCTCTTACCTAATAATTTTGATCACTTGCGAGGTATTTGTTTTGCATTACAGCCTGTAAGTCTAATACGACCTGCGTACACCTTGGACAGGGGAACATTCCCTATTATCGACTGGATTCTTACCACGTACGATCTCTCTAAGAATGGGGGACAGCCTCCGGAACCTTCCTGTCTTTAAGAAGGGGAGTTTCTCTAAATTCATTCCACAAACTCACCGTTTGGAATACCGTTCAACCTACGTTTCAACTTCTAGTCGTCCAAGATATCGGATCACATCTGGTCCCCGGGATATTTTTTACGACCTCAGCTTCACAAAACTTCTCTCTGACAGTTCACCCCAACCCCATTTGTCTTCTTCTGAAGAGGATCACGATAGTTGCTTGACAAGTGACGCAGTGGGGGAACACAACGGTCCCGCTGCCAAAATACCGAGGACGACAGCGCAGTAATTCGATCGTTGATCGACTCAGAACAGTTCGCATTTTTTCATCCGTACTTACGTTTTCAGAGTTTATTTTTTTATCTTGAGTTGTTACGATATCCTGTGATACCTGATATTCCCCAGACGAGTGCAATGACAAATTCAAACGCCTTTTATTCCTTTTTCCCGTGTTTGTGAGTTTTCAAACGTGCTTATAGAGCCGCATCAACTGATATTTCTGGTTCCCTCAGCGTACCTCCCCCAAGACACAGACGTACTTTTTCGAGTAGGCACCACGCTGCAAGACATCGAGTTCCACCACAGTGGTTTGAAGTTCCGCGCTGCTGTGTTGTATGCTTTTGGCTCGCACTCTACCTCCTGGGTTCGAACCCCTCCAACAACCAAGGATCGAATGTCCTCGCAATATCCCGGCCCTCTTACACATGTTTTTGACCTTTCGGTAGCGAATCACCGGTACTTAACAGGAGCACACTTCTGACACGTACCACATAGAACAACAGGCTGTACGTTTTGTTGCACTTCACTCCAAACTCCAAGTGTGAATCCCTACTTATGTATTAAGTTTTCACGTCATTATACACGTTAGCTAGAGGTGTAAAGCACCTTAGCTACTGTGCCGAAATACATAAAAGAAAGAAGGGGAGAATGCAACAGGTGCAAACCAGCTGACCTACCGGTAACGGATAGGCATCGTTCCGGTAAGCTACCAGCCGGCTACTATGCAGAAAAAATTTCACTACAAATTTATGTGAACCTAAGTACTGAGAGCGGGATTGGAGGGGGGGGGGCTAAAAGGGATGGCGAGGGACAAAGAAACGCCACTGAGGTCGGCTCCTAGCCATGTCAGGAAGCGTATCTAGCCAAACGTGTTCATCGTCTTTTGGACCACAACCAGGGAGCCGTGAAGCTCCAACCGAGACCATCTCCGAAGCGAGGGCCTTCACTCCTCTCGACCAAGTCACCACTTGGCCACCACCCCTCTTCTTTTATCCACACCCCCGGCGAGGAAACAACGCACGTCGTGGAACTCGGTGGGCTGGCAAGCATAACACGTGGCCGAGCCATCGGAGCCTGGTGCATGAAATGACGGTACTGAACGCTTTAGTTCCTTTTCCTGTGCCGTAAACAGGGGATCAAACATGCTAGTTGCTCATGCGGTGTTCCAACCAGATGTGAGCCAAACTGCCAAGGCACCGATGGTCGAACGTAACTAGCCTCTTTATGTCCGCTGATCTAAGGCGCCAAGTTTCGCAACTGCACAGTAATGTCGAACCTACTGCTGCATTGTACACTCTACCCTTTCTGGGCGAGAGTGATATCGCGCCGCCACCATAGGTGGCAAAGATTAGCAAAAGCACTTCGAGCTTTTTCTACGCGGTTCGCGATCTCGTCTTCGATCACAAGGACGCTGGTACGACTTCCCAGGTACTTGAATTTCTGAACGACTTCTAGCTGATGCACAGCAAGGGTCAGTGCAGGAGGCGATCCCTGCCAATCTTGCCGGAAAACTTTGCACTTCCATGGTGCGAAGTAAAGCTCGAAGCGGCTGACAGCCAGTGCTTATCTGTCAAGTGCAGCTTGGCACGTCTGGGATCTGTCACAGATGAGGGCAATGTCGTCTGCATACTCCAAGTCAAGAAGTCGTTCTCCTGGGAGTAGCTCCACACCTTCAAAGTCGTGTCATGTAAATGCAATCTTGATGACTTCGTCAATAACGAAGTTGAAGAGGAAGGGTGACAACGGACATCCTTGTCTCACACCGCTGGAGATATTGTAGGGTGGCGACAGCATGCCGTAAGCCATCACTCTGCTTTTGCCACCCGCGGATAATGCTTGGATAATAGATACAATCTTGTTTTCTTTCGTCAAACAAATATTATGTTTTCTATGGACAATCATCTGGTCATAACGCGTCTACTGTTAATGGCCAGAGCAAACATATGCGGTAATGGTGAACACCCCTTGTTCTTCTGTTTTCCGCATGCGCTTACCTACCATATTCTCGATATTGCCAGAAATGCAGTCTGTTACTGATTTGGTGAGCCACTGTTACCGGGTTACATTTAGTCTCACCGGAATTATGAATTTTCAGTGCGCATTGCCCACGACTATCATGAACGCAATTACTTAGGATGTGTGGTATTGATGTCAGCCTGTAGTTATCCTTCATCTTCATCGTCTTTCCCTTGTTTTGTCTCAGATTCCTTCCTAGCTTAACTAGCAAGAAACTGGCCATTCTTCAGATAAGTACACAGCTCTCAGTCCGCATCACATCACGTCCTTCATAGTCTGTTATCCACATGAGACCCGTCAATCTGCAGCGTTCACTCTCATTCTGCGCTTTTGGAGTGCAGTGTGTGTTACCTCAGATGCATCGTGCACGGCCATAGCGATCGGTATTTCAGCAGTACCGAGGGCTGCATAACTCGCTTCTATGGTTTTTCCGTTGCTAAAATCCCTTTCGGCTCATGTATGATAATCTTAGGAGATGCACAATCTTTGTTTTGGCGACTATGGTTTCGAAAACTTCGGCACCAGCCTCTATCCATATCCCCCATTTCATCCGTAATGCTGGGAGTAAGTATATCGCAGCCATGGCATGCAAAATGAATGCTCAAGCGTAATTCTTATTTGAGACCGAGCAACATTTCGCGATCGATGCTTACCTGACTGAGATATGGAATACAATTGATCTATGCTAAACTGTTACCAGTACCGCACTGGAGAACAAACAATGACATCACATCATCATCGTAATCATGTTCCGGGCCCAAATGGATTATTTCACTGTGGGATATAAATGCTGCACTTTTGTGCCGGCTTATTAGTGAGTTTGTGGTGCATGCATCCACTCTGTATGCTTTGCTTCTTTGTGGCAAAGAGAGCCGAATACGAAACACGCCCACTACACACACCATCATAATCATTACACGTGAGCTTATTAAGATGAGGAACACAGCTATTGGGCCGTAATACAACCGGATAACATGTGTGAAAAACCCCAATAGTAAACGTTACAGTATACATAAGCAGAATCAAAGCAAGTAATATTGTGCTTAGCTTCTTATTACGCATTGATGGTGACATCGTGTTTGAAGAGGGAAGCGAAGCGGGGGGACAAAGAAATTCACGACACACACAGCAATGAACTCAGCTCTTCTCCTGTCAACTCGTGTCTCAAACTAAACGTGCACACCGCATTTTCGGCCCCAGCCCGGCATTCGAGAGACAGTAACTGACACCAAAATCAAAGTGACAGTTTTCATTCCTCTTGGCCGGGTCATGACTTGGCCTCCTGTTCTTACATCCAGTTCCAGGTCGTGTACGTTGCGATAGCCAGTGTGCTGGCATGCACAAAACGTTTGACCTAATTAACTTAGCTTGGTGCGTGAAGTGATTATGACGCGTGGCAGTGAAAGCCGCAAGGAAGCTGTCTCGCCTATGCCACCTTATCTTTGCACGATAGCCAGCTGTTTGTGACGGTATGTTGTCTACATAAGGTTTAGGCGCCTTGACCCTGAATTTTTGCTTAGGGCATTAAGGTTTTCAGATAAGTCCCCCTTTCTTTCCCTCTTCTTATTCTTTATTTCATAGGTCCTCATGGTTGCATGGCAGCGAAGCATCAGTTCAAATGGCTGATGTACTGCTGTTGATGATGATGATGATGGTGCGTGAAGTAACGGTGTCGAGTGGTTCACTCGCTTTTCGTGCACCAAATACAGGATGCCGAACACATTGATTGCTCATGCGGTGTTCCCACCAGAAATGAGCTAAACTGTGAAGCCGGCGATGATCAAAGATAGCTAGTCTCTTTATGTCTGTCGACTTGATGGGCCAAGTTTCGCAACCGTACTGGAGGGTTGAACACACAGCTGTATTGTACCCTCTGTCCATTAGAGCGCGTCTGATGACCTGAGACCACAGGCGTCTCGAACTTTTGCTATACGGCTTGTGATCTCATTTTTTGCACAGGCATCAATATAGCTGCCTAGATGCGTGAATTACTCGGTCACTTCTAACTGCTCATTTTTAACGGTCAGTGCACAATGGTGGGCTCCCTGCCAATCTTCGTAAGGAAGGATGCAAAGTATCACCCAAAACGACTGATACCCAATGCTGATTGGCACGTTTCGGAACTATGTCGTCGATGTACTACTCCAAAGATGAAAATCCATAGCATTTCTCAGAAACATTCAGGGACGCCACCACCTGAATTGTACCAATAGTGAATATATTTCTCAACTTGCTTGAAGCGCGCGGTAGATGGTTCTGTTTGGATACCGTTTTCAAAGTATCCTCCGTAACACTGAAACGGAGTTTGACTAGAAGCCTCTGCTTTGAACTGAAACGTTCGTAGATGACGATGGATCGTGACATATAGAGCGTCACATCATCATTCTCTCTCATTCTGTGCGGGTCCAGAAAAAACTTCTGGAAATGAAAATTGTGGTTAAGTGATCCACCCTGGAAAACCGGGTTTAACACATTGGAACGCGCTCCAGTCACCTTCTGTCAATATTTTTCTGCCGGTCATTTGAACCTATCACGTCTGACACAAACGGGTACTACCGAAGCGTAAAGCTGACGGCTCCGACGACCCTCATTTACCTTTGGAAGGTGGTGATGACTTACTAGCAAATGATCTGGCTCCTCTGCTCGACTCTTTTCGATACATGGTTAAAGTGCCCTCTGGTTAACCACCATTCTCATTTTTAAAATGTTTCGGTGATCGTCATAAGAGTTTGCGAGGTGTCAGCGGCTTTTAAATCTCTTTTTGCTGGATCATGTATCCCCCGATAAATCATAATTCACGCTGCGGCGGCTTACTCATCTGTGTAAAAGTTCGCCTCATCTCCATCAATAGGTCAGTGATCACATTTTACGACTCGCAATGCACTTATGATTGTCACATTTACGAATCACCTACCAAATTAGTTTTCCTTGGGTTTGTAACAGTTTTTGGTTCTCTATCGCACTTGGCCATAGCAATTGTAGCGCTCCAAAAGATAAATATTATCTTTTGTGTATAATTTCGCCGATGACCAATTGCACGCTATTCTTTCTTGTTTTAATCTCGCTTACATTACGTCCATGTTGACCTGCATTCGGCTCGACTGTCTTGTAAGTTCCCGCGCTAACGTGTTCCTCCTGTCACGCTTCATCCGTCCGCGTCTTCTTGTAGCCCATCGAATACAGTGCCCTGTGTCCGACTCCAATTGCCTTCTGATATCCGCGCTTAATTTCGCGCACCGTCTCAGACTAGTATTTACTAGTCCTACAAATTGGTGACCCCGATTCGCACGCGCGAATTTAAACTTTTTTCGTCGTTTCTGTTTTTGTGAGTTCGTTCTTTTTTGATTATATGCGTGCATTCATTTGTTCCTTGCCTAATTTTAGCACTTTCATCGTGTTTTTGTTCATCCTTTATCTTTTCGATTCATATTTCGAAAGTGGCATCTGAGTCGTTTAGCAGCGTAAACATGCTTACTTTGTCTGTTCCAAGTTTCATGGAACACAACCCAGAGGTTTGGTTTACGATATCCGAGATCGAACTGGTAAATAAGGGCATTACTACGGACCGTCCGAGGTACAATCAGCTCGTCCCACGCCTTCCTTCGTCGGTTGTGACGCTGACTGAGGACATTCTAATCTGCCAGTCGAATGAGTCAAAGAGTGAAACGATGAAGCAATCGATTTTAAAAGAGTTACAGCCCAGCGCACGAGCTCGATTTGTGTAGCTCGATGATCTCAGTCTGGGAGATCGCAAGCCGTCGACGTTGCTCCGCGAAATACAGTGCATCGCTGGTCCCTTATTTTTGAGCAAAGAAGGGATAAAGGAACTGTGGTTTACACGTCTCCCAGAGCCATTGCCGGTAATGCTGTCCATGTTTCCGGATACGCCCCTGAAAGAACTAGCTAGCAAGGCAGACGCTGCGTCTGCTGCATCTCGCAGCAGACGACCACTAGCTCCGGTGACGTATTCTCACCGATTAAAACCGAGTTTCATGGTTGCTCCAAGTCCTCAGGCCGACCTGACCCTAAAGAGGAGGAAATAGCGCTACTTGCAGCAGGATAGCAGCGATGAAAAATTCGAAGCAGCGTGTGCCGCGGTCAGCTGCTGACCACGTTTTGGCTACCGTTCATTGCGGCTCGTGTGTGCCTGCACCGAGTAGATCTCGCTCGACAAAAAAGCGCAGCATTTTCTCTGCACGTTCTCAGTCCGACAATACCAGATCCGTCAAAAAAATTCTGTTGCTATCACCGCCAATATGGTGGAAGACCTAGACCTAGTCAAGCTCCATGCATTAGGTACGACTCAGCCGCTTCAGGGGAAGCGAATAGCCGCATCCTAGCATGACCAACGTATCCGTCAGTAAGCAAACAAATGGCCTGTTTTACGTTAAGGATGGACGTTCTTCCATCACGTTCCTCATCGACACGGGAGCGGAAGTCAGCATCATCCTTGCGAACGAAAAGGATGCACTCAAAACCTACGTACAACCTGCGTGCGGCCAACGGTTCTCCGATAGCTTCATTCGGTCAGCGCATGATGAACCTTGACCTCAATCTCTGCCGAGATTTTCAGTGTGTCTTCGTGGTTGCGTCTTTACCCTTCGCGCTTATCGATATCGACTTACTCCGACATTTTGGGTTACTTGTTGATGCTGGTCACTACAGACTTTTAGATGACCGTACAAAACTAGGTGTTGATAGCGTCCTTTCAGATGTCCCGGTAATCAGCCCTGTTTTTGGATCGAATTCCCGCGACTGGTTCCACCAGTTACATAGCTTCCACCAGTTAGGACAGAGGTCGCTCACCACATTGTCATGCGCGGTCAACCAGTTAGCGCACGACCAAGACGGCTTGCTCCGGACAAACTACGTGCTGCACGAGCTGAATTCGACCACATGCTTCAGCTCGGTATCGTCAGACCGTCCAGCAGCCCATGGGCGTCACCTCTCCACATGGTCCCGAAGAAGGTCATGGGGGACTGGCGTCCTTGCGGCGACTATCGAACCTTGAATACCACGCCTGATCGCTATCCGATCCCACACATAGTGGATCTCACTTCGTCTGGCGGGTAAAACATCTTCAGCAATATCGACTTGGTACGCGCATACAACCAAATTCCGGTATCCGAAACGGACATAGCTAAAACTGCCGTAACGACTCCATTTGGTTTGTTCGAGTTTCTGCGCATGCCATTCGGTCTAAAGAATGCCACGCAAACTTTTCAGCGCTTTATCGACCAAGTTTGTCGCGGCTTAGACTTCGCTTACGCTTATCTCGACGACATTTTAATCGCCAGATCTTCACGAGAAGAGCACATGCGCCACGTACGAACAATTTTTGATCGTTTATCTCAACACGGGGTGACGATCAACGCAGAAAAATGTTCGTTTGGTGTCGACTCAGTCAACTTCCTCGGCCATCGTATCTCCTCTGCAGGATAAAATTCAAGTCATCATCGACTACCCCGAGCCACATTCTTTCAAGCAGCTTAGGCGTTTTGATGGGCTTGTCAATTTTTACCGACGGTTCATACCAAACTGCGTGTCGCCGATGCAACTCCCACGGACCTTCTCCGAGAGAAACTCAAGTATTCTCCGAGCTGAACAGTTTCGTTGCAAACGTTTCATCACCAATCGTAGTGACTTCTTCAGTGCGTAATAAGCAAACTGAGTTGTTTTGTCGACCCTTACCGACGAGCGAGTGACATTTGAACTTCCTCACTTCGACTCAGTTCCCGTAACCATTGCTAGTTCAGAGTTCGGGCGCCGCCTCTTTTCTATTCATGTGCCACATGATCCTCGTAAACACTTTTTTTCGTAGCAGCCGGTATATCGGATCTAAGTCGATGCGTTGGTTTATTGAACTGTCTGTAGAAAACCACGCTTCGAAGAATTCTCTCCCTTTTTTCGTCTCTCCTTGCGCTAGTATCTCCGTTTTCTCCCAATCAAACATGTGCCCTTCTTCATCAACGTGTGTCGAGACCAAGGATGATGGGTAATGGTTTCGACAGGCTCGTTTGTATTCTTGTAGACAATTTTCTTCCCGTTTGGCCCACGTAGTTCTTATCACAATTTTTACACTGTATCCTGTAAATAACGTTCCGGCGTTCGTGTGCTCTCGTCTTCCCTTTCGATCTAGACAGGGTTCCTTTCAGAGTGTTGGTGGGTATGTGAGCCAGTAACATGTGGTGAGGCTTGAGGAGTCTAGCAGTCAGTTCCGGTACGTTCTTGATGTATGGCAAAGCGATCCGTTTCCTTGTTGTTGGTTCAGGTGTGGTATTTGAACTCTTGTGGTTTATGTATCTTCGGATGAAACTGCGTGGATATCCGTTGCGCATGAAGGATTTAAACAAATGATTTTCTTCGCGTTTTGCTTCTGCAATATTACAATGTGATTCTATCCTGCGGAACAAGGTGCGTACGCAGCTGATTTTGTGACATTTCGGATGGTTGCTGTTGAAATTTAATATTTGATCTGTGTGCATGTCTTTCCTGTAAACTGATGTTTGTAGTTCTCCGTCCGCTGTTCTAGTAACCAATACATCCAAGAAAGCTAGTTTGTTCTCCATTTCTGGCTCCATAGTGAAGTGAATACCGTCCATTGCATTGTTCAGCAAACTTTGTGCGGTCTGCAACTGGCTGCTCGGAGAACAGAACAAAATCTGAGCAGATCATCCGAGCTATAGGTATTCCGATTTATTGCTGAAACTGAAGTGGTTGGAATTTTTTGCTGTAGCACGCACTGCTTTTAAGTCGATGAAAGAGGCTATCGCCAACATATCTTCTATAGCGAATCACGATCCGGCCGCCCCACTGTCCCTCAGTACTGACGCCTCGGACGTGTCAGTCGGCGCTGTTTTGCAGCAACGAGTAGCCGACACGTGACAGCCCTTAGCGTTTTTCTCCAAACGCCTACAACCTACCGAATCTCGCTACAGCACGTTCGGTAGAGAACTACTAGCCATTTATCTAGCGATACGTCACTTTCGACACATCTTAGAAGGCCTCTCCTTTGCCTTCTTCACTGACCACAAAACCCTGACTTACGTGCTCGGCTCGACTACCGATCGATACTCACCTAGAGAATCGCGCCACCTAGATTATATCGCTCAGTTTACGACCGATATACGGCATGTCTCAGGTGTGCACAACGCCGTCGCCAATGCACTTTCCCGAATCCAAGCTATCTCCGCTGACGCCGGCACTGCTATCGACTTGGCAGCCATGGCCGCAGCGCAACTCAATGATCCTGAGGTTGATCTAATACGCATGTCTCCCTCACTGGACATACGACTCGTTCCGCTGAAATCATCAGACGGAACTATACTTTGCGATTTATCTCTAGGCACGCCGCGCCCAGTCGTCCCACGCGAGTTTCGGCAGACCGTGTTCGACATGTTGCACGGCTTGTCTCATCCAGACGTTTGTGCATGACTGTCCCAACCGACTGGAGCCGCTCCGTTATTGTTCCCATCTTCAAAGGAGGCTCGCGTTCTGATTGCGGCAACCATAGAGGAATCAGTCTGATCTCCATCGCCTCCAAATTACTCGCCTCCATAATTCTTCACAGAGTGACTGGCGCTCGTGAAAGTCAGATTCGTGAGGAACAAGCCGGGTTTCGTCGTGGTCGTGGCTGCATCGACCACATCTTCACCTTGCGTCAGTTGTTGGAGCACCGTCACACATATTGGCGGCCCACCGTAGTCGTGTTCCTTGACATCAAAGGTGCCTTCGATTCGGTTGATCGATGTGCCCTTTGGAATTGTCTACTCAGGAAAGGTGTGTCCGAAAAATGTTAATATTATCCAAGCATTATATGCGCGTAGCACGGACATAGTGAGGGCTTACGGCAAGCTGTTGCCACTTTACAATATCTCCAGCGGTGTGAGACAAGGATGCTTGCTGTCACCTTTCCTCTTCAACTTCGCTATTGACGAAGCCATGGAGATTGCATTTACAGGGCATGACTTGGAAGGTGTGGAGCTACTCCCAGGAGAACGACTTCTTGACTTGGAGTATGCAGACGACATGGCCCTAATCTGTGACAGCTCCCAGACGTGCCAAGCCGCACTGGACAGATTAGCACTGGCTGTCAGCCGCTTCGGGCTTTGCTTTGCACCATCGAAGTGCAAAGCGTTCCTCCAAGATTGGCAGGGATCGCCTCCTGTGCTGGCCCTTGGTGAGGATCAGCTAGAAGTCGTTCAGAAATTCAATTACCTGGGAAGTTGTATCAGCGCCCTTGGGATCGAAGACAAGATCACGAACCGTATAGCAGAAGCTCGAAGTGCTTTTGCTAACCTTCGCCACCTATGGCGGCGGCGCGACATTACTTTCGCCCTGAAGAGTAGAGTGTACAATGCAGCGGTACGTTCGACCTTACTGTACGGTTGCGAAATCTGGCCCCTAAGATCGGCTGGTAGCTCAGCTGGCATGCAACTGTTGTATTTATTTTTCCCTTTATGTATGTATGTATTTCTTTTATGTATTGCGGCACAATAGCGGAGGTGTTTCCCACCTCTAGCTGACGTGCTTAATGATGATGATGACGTTCGAGCATCGGTTAATCTCGTAACCACACGATTCATCTGGCGCAATGTTAATTGTGACGTTCGTACTTTGGCAGCGGTTTACCTTCCGTGTCAACGCGCGAAAGTGCATAAACACACGAAAAGCCCAGTAGGAGCATTTCTCACGCCCAATGCACGTTTTCACCATTTGCACGTCGACCTCGTAGGTCTTCTGCTGCCTTCGAAATGCTCTCTTATATCTACTGACCTGTATCGATCGATTCACTAGGTGGCCGAAAGCTATTCCCATACCTAACTGCTCTTCAGAAACTGTAGCGAGAACTTTTCTGGAGCGCTGGGTAGCTCAATACGGCTGTCCCGCCATCGTGACCACCGATTGAGGGTCACATTTCTCGTCGACTTTTGCCACGTTGTTTAAAGATTTAGGCTGTCGCCACATTCAGACGGCGGCGTATCATCCGGCCGCTTAACGGCATGCTGGAACGTTTTTACAGCCAATTGAAGGCCGTGCTATGTGCACACGCAGCTTCTTCATAGTCTTAAACACTTCCTCACGTCCTCCTAGGCTTAAGTAACACTGTTAAAACCGATTTCGACGCAAGACTAGCTTAGCTAGTCTACTGCTGCACGCTGCGGTTGTCCGGACAGCTGGTAACACCCGCCCCGTCTACTTCCTCTTTTGACTACGGAAGTTACACCGAACGATTGGCTCACCAGATGCGTGAGCTGTGTCCACCCGCTCCTCGATCGCGGAAGACACCAGTGTACGTGCCCGAGAAGTTGTCTACGTCTTCACACGTCCTCCTTCGCGCAGACGGTGTTCGACAGCCTCTTCATTCGCCGTACATAGGACCTATCAAAGTAGTACATCGTGCGAATAGGACGTACACTATTGACCGCGGTGGCCGACGCGTAGTCGTCACCATCGACCGTCTGAAGCCTGCCTTTATGGAAGAAACCACCTCGTCTACTGCGTCTGGTAGTGCTTTGTGCGAAGTCCCAATTCACCGCACCAACTTCAGCATCCTAATGTAGTTCAACCAGATCACGATCCCGGTCTACAAGCATCAGCCGTCCCGACATTTCCCGAATCTAGCACGCCACCTCCGACAACCAATCGCCCGTTCTTCTTTCGACTATGTACAGTGTAAATACATTCAAGTTTATATATATATATATATATATATATATATATATATATATATATATATATATATATATATATATATCCAATGTTTGGCCGATTAAGATTTTGAAAACAAAAAAGTCAATAACTTCTGAAAAACATTTTTTACAAGATATTGAAAAAGCAAAATATCCAAACACAGATCATTCGTTCGTTCTTTCTAGCGTTTTCCGCGCGTTTTTCTGTTTTCTCGTCTCCACATGCCCCAACCCTCTCCTTCGATCGACTGGCCCACACAAGCACAGTTTTCGAGGATCTGCGCGGTCAACGAAGATCCTGACGTGAACGCTGGTCGTTTCTCCACTGGATAAGAGTCAATTCTTCGTGGGACGAGGGTGCTTTTGGCGCGGGGCTTGGTGCGGCGGGGGGAGAGACCCCTCCCAAGCGCACCGTTTGGCAGCAGCGGTTTAGATCCCGTCGGACTTTTTCTGGGCTAGCCAGTTTTTTATAGTCCGACAAACCCGCTTCAACAGCTCGCCGAAATGCACCCTGCTTTGCAATCAATAAATAATAAATCACAAACCGCACAGCGGACTCCGACTTCTGGCGAACCCCCCTTTGACTCGAACGCCCACTCACTCACTCAGCACGATTTTGCCCAACCAACTTCGATTCACCCGTCATTTTCGATATAGATAGCTTCTTTTGTTCAGCATTCTAGGGGCGGGAGCTCTGTAGCGCTCCAAAAGATATATATTATCTTTTGTGCACAATTTCACCGATGACTAATTGTACACCATTCTTTCTTGCTTTAATCTCGCTTACATTACGTCCACGTTGACCTACATTCGGCTCGACAATCGACCGTCTTGTAAGTTCCCGCGCTAACGTGTTCCTCCTGTCACGCTTCATCCGTCCGCGTCTTCTTGTAGCCCCCATCGAATACAGTGCCCTGTGTCCGACTCCAATTGCCTTCTGATATCCGCGCTTAATTTCGCGCACCGTCTCAGACTAGTATTTACTAGTCCTACACAATGCTCAGTTTTGATGCATGTACTGAAGAAATTTCTTTTCATATATCTCCATACGTATTGGAACTTCGCAAGGTTCCACGGAATCTCTTGTGAGTTCATCTTGACACATGGGACGCCTCATGTGACACCCTCGAAGAATTCTTTCCTGCATCCTCCTTTTTCTTGGATCAGAGTTTACTGTCTAGCAATCTATGTAGCTCATAGTGCACCGGTCCATCTGTGGTATGGATTGACAAGACGCTGTGCGCTCTTACAAACGCTCCATCTTTTCAAAGTTAGGAGTAGTGTCGGGAATGGTCTAGTATATCACTGGTTCTCGAAGTCGCTTACCAACCATTTGCAACGGTTTTTCTAGCTTCTTAAGTAGTGGAACCACCTCTGACGGCCACATCCACAAAGAGCTAGCTGCATACATTGCTAAAGCCCTTGTTTTCTCTCAATGTGTGACCATTTGTCATAATGGGAAGTACTAAAGATAGTCGATTCAAAGGAATCGAGCTGGATGGCTGAATATATGCGGTATGATTTCAAGTTCCTACGTATGTTGGTACGTACCATCTGAAAATGCGGTGTCTTTTCTTTGTCGCAGTGTATTAGCCAACTGACTGTTGCTAGGAGGTTGTCAAACGCAACAGGCACCTTCTATCCGCATGGCTAATAAAACGGATATAAATCTAATTGCTGTTTATATGAACACCCATCTGAGGCCCCTGTCAGACTGTTAACGACGCCTGTGATTCCATTTGGGCAACGGTGTGCTGCCGTGGTCTTCACAGTAGCATCGCTCCTTCCTAACGCAGGCGCGAACACCGCTTCGTATTGCGCTCACCGATGTCCTGGACTAAATGACATTACAGTCCAACCTGTCCTTGGGGACCACTTTTTATCGGTCCCTTGAGTAGTCCGCCTTAGACAAGTTTGACTGTATCACTACCTGCACTTTTAACCCATGTGTGTTTTCATTCAGATCCCCTAACCAATACCATAACTATCATATTGACGCGAGTCTTCCATCATACTTCGGTGTTTGAAGCGTAGATTCTTTTAAACTAACTGAATTTTTCTGTTCCATAAGGATTGCGTTGGGCACCTATCTACATTTAGTCGAGTGCTGAGAAGCAATTCTGATACTAATTCGGAATCTACCTGAGCTGTATAACGAAGTGCACCAGTGTTACACGAGCCCGCCTTGTTCATCAATTTCCTGATTCTAGATGGTGCTGCTTCCTGAGTCTCCTGGAGAGGGGATCCTATCAAGTGACTGCGTGATAATTCTAGATCATCATCATCATCATTACACGTTAGCTGGAGGAGAAAAAAACACCTCAGCTATTGTGCCGCAATACAAAAGACAAGAAAAGAAAAAAACAAACAGTGGCACGCCCGCTGAGTCCCCAGTAACGGATGGACATCGTTCCGGAGAGCTAACAGCTGGCTGCCGTAAAAGAGAGTGATATTATGCTTAACAAGTGAGATCGTGATTGGAAGGGGATGCTAAACAGGAGGGGGATGGACAAAGGAACTCACAACACAAACGCCATTGGGGCCGGCTCCTAGCTATATCAGCAAGTGTATCCAACCAAACGTGTTCACCGTCCTTAGGACCCCAGCCAGGCAGTCGGGATGCACCAACCGACGCCAACTTCGAAGTGAGAGTTTTCATTTCTCTCGACTAAGTCATCACTTGGCCTCCCCTCCTCCTCTTCCAACCGCACCCACAACGCGCAAACAATGCACGTCGCGGGAGTCGCTGTGCTGGTATGCGCAACACGTGGCCCAGCCATCGGAGCCTGGTGCGTGATATAATAGTGCTGAGCGGTTCACTCGCTCTTCCTGCACCAAATACGCGACGTCGAACACGCTCATTGCTCACGTGGTGTTCCCACCAGACATGAGCTAAGCTGCGAAGGCAGCGATGATCGAATGTGACGAGCCTCTTCATGTCTGTCGACCTGATGGGCCAGGTTTCACAGCCATATAGGAGAGTTGAACGGACGGCTGCGTTGTAAACTCTGCCCTTCAGGGCGAGAGTAATGTCGCGTCTGCGCCACAGGTGGCGGAGATTGGCAAAAGCACCTCGAGCTTTTGCTATACGGTTCGTAACCTCATCTTCAATCCCACGGGTGCTAATATAGCTGCCCGGGTACTTGAATTCCTGAACGACTTCTAGCAGATCACCACCAAGCGTTAGCGCAGGGTTGGGTCCCTGCCAATCTTGGAGAAGTACTTTGCATTTCGATGGGGAGAAGCATAGCCCAAAACGATTGACAGCCAGTGCTAATCGGTCCAGTGCTGTTTGGCATGTTTGGGAGCTGTCACAGATTAGGGCAATATCGTCCGCATACTCCAAGTCAAGAAGTCGCTCACCAGGAAGTAGCTCCACACCTTCTAGGCCGTGTCCAGCGAACGCTGTTTCCATGACTTCATCAATAGCGAAATTGAAGAGGAAAGGCGACAGCGGGCATCCTTGTCTCACACCGCTGGTGATACTGAAGGGTGGCGAGAGTTTGCCATAAACCCTCACCCTGCCCGAACTATGTGCGTACAGCGCTTTGATAATGTTCACATAATTATCAGGCACACCTTTCCTCCGCAGACAGTCCCAAAGGGCACATCGATCGACTGAGTCGAAGGCACCTTTTATGTCAAGAAACACGACGACGTTGGGTCGCTAATAAACATGGCGGTGCTCCAACACTTGACGCAATGTGAAGATGTGGTCGATGCAACCCCGACCTCGACGAAATCCGGCTTGCTCTTCACGAATCTGGCTTTCACGAGTGCCAGTCAGTCTGTGGAGAATGACAGAGGCAAGCAATTTAGAGGCAGTCGAAATCAGATTGATCCCTCTATGATTGCCGCATTCTAAACGGGAGCCTCCCTTGAAAATTGGGACAATGACGGAGCGGTTCCAGTCTGTCGGGACTGTCTCCTGCTCCCAAAGTTTTACTAGCAACTCGTGTAGATCATCTACTAGAGCAGGTCCCCCGAATTTGAAGAGGGCTGGGGGAATTCTATCTGCTCCTGAGGCCTTATGCAATTTCAACAGCCTGATCTCACGTTCGACTTCTGCGCGTGAGGGCGGATCCAAGGAGACGGCCCAAGGAGAAGTGCGCTCAATGCCCGAAGAAGAAAGCGATAACTCAGGTTGGTTAAATTGCTTAGCAAAGTGTTCAGCCCAACGCTCCAAGCGTTTTGACAGGCTGTGGATCATCTGCCCACTCTCGTCGCGTATGGTCTCGCTAACACCAGGTTTTCTGCTGCCTGTTTCCCGTATCAGACGGGATAACTTACGATGATTACCAACGGCAGCGGCTGTTTCCATTTCCGATGCACGATGAGACCACCAGGTTCCGCGATCCTTCTTCAAGCTAGCACGTAGTTTTGCCCTGAGATTTTTGCGAGTCTCATTGTATTCACTTCCAGTCGGAATACGTCGGCGAGCATCCATAAGTTCCAGAGACTGCGTAGAGACCCAATGTCCGGTTTGGCAATTTGCTTTGCCACATGAAGACATGCCTGCTAACAGCAACGCTTGACGAATATGCGACCAGTAATCTTCAACGGTGTTTAGTGGGCGCTTGCTCAGCCCAGATGTCAGCGCACTTTGGTACACATTCAGAACATCTGGCTTTGCCAGCTGGCTGGTGTCAATCCGTTCACATCGACGTTGCGGACGTCCACCGAAACGAACCAGGAGGTCGGCACAGACAATTGCATGGTCAGAGTCCACGCTCGTACTCCAAATCGAGCGACAGTTTTGGACACAGCCTCTCCAGCGGTAACTGATCGCGATATGATCGATTTGCGTCCATGGCTGGCCCGAGGCTGGTGGCCGCCAAGTCACGCTTCTGCGGGTGCTGTGTCGGAAGTTAGTGCTCGCGAGAAAGATGCGAGCATCTTCACACAGCTGTAGCAATCGCTCACCATTATCATTACGGGAGCCCACACCATGTTGGCCGCCCAGATGAAGCTCATCAGAGGACAATTTTCCGACTTGGGCGTTTAGATCACCAGCCAACACCCGTATCCGTGCTTCTTCTGTAACGAAGGAGCTCGTGCAGTTGCTGATAGAAATCATCTTTTACCGAATCAGTGCTACAGTTTGTAGGGGCGTAGGCCGCAATGACAAACAGGCACCGTTTGTCCCCGCGCGACTTCGTAGCACAGAACGAACCAGCTAATCTAACGGCGCAGATCCTACTGTTTACTGGGATCCAATCAATCAGGGCAGCTTCAGCCCGGGGACTCAAAACAATGCCGACGCCAGCTTGACCGGCATTTGAAGCTGCAGCATCGCCAGACAGGCGCAATGAGAATGTGCCGCCAGTGTCGCATGTGGGGGATCTCAGGGTAAGCACGGAGCTCGAACCTTGCAGGCGGGTTTCTGATAAACAGCAAATATCGATCGATAGGGTCTCTAGTGTGCGGGCAAGTGCAGTCTGTTGGCCAATCTGCAGCAAAGTGCGCACGTTGAGGCATGCCAGTCTTAGCGAGACACGAGGACTCCAAAGGGAAACGAATGAACTAACGTTGTCCGCTTGGTTGAAGATGAACTTGTCAACTGGATTGGAGCGAGGCCATGCGATTGTGTGTGATTTGAAATTAGAAGACAAGCGACTATTGAAGTAAGCTGGGTGAGAGCCAAGAATTGGGGGATTGAAAACGGGGGGATATAGGTCAAGTTGGAGCGGGACGATAAGGACAAATAAGCGCAAGAAGGGGTATAAGAAGACGGGAAGGCCTGAGCAGTAGCATCCATACCCCTATCCATCCTGCTCGATGCAGCAGATAGGGCGCCGTTTATTATCCTCTGCGACTGCCAGAGCATCAAGAAATTGTTGTAGGAAAGGTTCATTGTATTGCGTGGGCAGAATACTGTCAGGTTGCCCAGGCCTAGACAGGAGAACGATTAGGGTTCTCAACCAATGCCTTTGGTTCAAAAACCTTACCGCAAGGCAGCGGGTTTTGGCACTGGACTACAGAGCCCGTTTTATGAAATGAGGAGCCACCCCCATTCCAACCCCCAACCTGGAGGACCAGGATGCTGAGTTTGTCTGGCCTCTAACCATTGACCAAGCTGGTATGAGTGGCTCTGGAGGTGCAAAAGAAGCACTACCCAGCATAGCTCAATGGATCTCTGAGGCACGCAAACCATCGCACCACAGTTAGGTCCAGGCTCATTGTGATGGGATAATTCTAGATACACTGGATAAATAGCTCTATTGCGGTCAGGCTCAGTACAAGAGCTGCGTAGATAGAGGGTTGCTTGCTGCAGAACCTGCTTCGCACCCTCAATGCACATCATTGCACAAATGGTCCGATACTACATCGGTACAGACAACTATTAGAAATTCGTCACATCTAGACTCACTCAGACAGCCGTCACACGCCCGGAAAAGCACTGTACGCGCGTTTTATCCTTTCGGGAATCGTCAGCAGTGCGCACTCCATCGGACCCTGGTACGGCTCGACTGTTGCCAGTCCGTGGTTGAAACCACTGAGCTACGGGGGACGGTAACGAACATCGTGAATTAGGTACTAGATGTGATATAGCGCCGCTGACTATCCACTGACTTAGGCTCGTCGCTTGGTGAGGGGGCTACGCTGTCCTTTGCAGAGCAGTAAAGTGTAAGTCAGTGGATAGTCAGCGGCGCTATATCACATCTAGTACCTAATTCACGATGTTCGTTACCGTCCCCCGTAGCTCAGTGGTCTCAACCACGGACTGGCAACAGTCGAGTTGCGGGTTCAAGCCCTACCAGGGTCCGATGGAATGCGCATTGCTGACGATTCCGGAAAAGATGAAACGCACGTACAGTGCTTTTCCGGGCGTGTGACGGCTGTCTGAGTGAGTCTAGATGTGACGAATTTCCACCTTTACCATTCAACTCCCCCTACTACTCCTCTATAATTATTAGACATCACTCGAAGTGTCAAAGTTGTTATCTGGGCGGTTATATCATTCATCGCAGCACTAGGAGAATTGCCGTGTCAATAAAGCCTTTACGGCTCTCCAAATCTACATTCGTATGTGGTGGCGGCAAGTTACCGACTTATCGGCTAGTGTTTAAAGACTGTTTCTTCTGTATAAATGAAAAACGGCGACAGTATCAACGGGATGATCGCAATACCGGATGAGCCTCACAGTTGGCCTTCATATTGAGGTCTTCTGGTGCTACACGAGAACCTTTGCAGCAACTTCCGATGGCCGACTGGTTTAAGCTTGTAATCCACTAGTCATCCGTTCGAGCCCGCTTCGGTGCGAGTGATCCGGTATCACTCTTGGTACGCACGCGACTGGTGCTGGTTGCCTGGCACCGAAGCGTCACTAAAACGTACGGACGCACTGCTCATGAATTACGTCCGTCTTAGCGTGCTTCATATGCTCTTGTTGCTCTCATATTTGTGAAATCACCCAGTGGCCTATCGATTACATGATAGAAGCATACGGAATTTGACCGAGACATTACTAAGCTGATCTGTGCGTCTTTTCAAATATGACCATGGGAGTGGCCACCTCCCGTGATCGTTGATTTTACGCGACGTGGAGTCAGTTGTTAATCCAGACCACCTTTGTCCCAATCAACTTCGCATTGGGCTTCGTTTTCTCCACCGCTGTTACTTCCCAATGATGACGGGAGCATTCGCGTGGCCCCGTCCACCTTACTCGTTTAGCTGAATTGATGTGGACTGTGGTTTCAGGCCAATGGTAGATTGCGGATGGAAAAGCTGTAGCTTATCATGTCCCGCCTGAGAGTCGGTGAGGGATTAAAAATGAGAATGAAAAACCATATAGTAATGAAATCGCCGATCTAAATGTGTCCGTCCGAATCGTTCACACATGGTTTTGTGCTGATTTCAAAGCTACTGGCTTTGGTTTTCGCAACAAAAGGAGTATTTGGTTTGAATTTCAGATGTTCGCATTGTGCACAGCAGAGGCGTACACATTTAGTGTGGTCGTGTCTTTGAAGGCGTGTCTCACACCACCGAGAATAAATTGTTTATTTATTTAAATAAGAATATTTGCGCAGTGCATGATGCATTTCCGCTCGAGCGACGTAATTATTCTGATAAGGCTGACTGGTTGGAACGCATCACACAAGTAAGCGATCCGTTACCATGATTCACACCTCGCAATGGTATCCAGTATGCTAGGAGTTGATGGAATAGCCATGTAAAAGTGTCACTTGTTGAGCTTCCGTTCAGTATTTATGCGTGTTTGCGAAAAATTTTTCCCTCAAGCCGGAATTTCACCATTCACTTTCTTGTCCGTAGTGCAAAAAATTCCAGGATTGTTGGTCCGTCTCCAACTGCCACGGAGAAAACGCCAATTCATTTTCACTTTAATCGTGTAAGCCTCCAATATTATTTAGATCATCCGTAGAAACTGCAGCTCCCTGGATCGACTTTCAGATGAGAGGAATAGCTCTGCATTGTGTGGTAACGAGCGGCCTCTGATCACCTAGTACGAAAACCGGTGTTCTGAGGACTCTTAAAATTGGCTTAT
Organism: Dicrocoelium dendriticum; assembly: GCA_944474145.2. Taxonomy (NCBI): domain Eukaryota; kingdom Metazoa; phylum Platyhelminthes; class Trematoda; order Plagiorchiida; family Dicrocoeliidae; genus Dicrocoelium; species Dicrocoelium dendriticum. The sequence continues at coordinate 3,518,364 of OX104068.1, read as the reverse complement.
TTGGCATACATATGATTCTTTTCTACCAGAAACGGGTCCGTTTCAATTCACTAGTTCAAGGGTAACATGTTGATTGCCACTGGATTTAGTACTAGGCCATTGTCCCATTCATTCGTGATTCCCAATGCACGTTCGTGCTCAGCGCACTCAGTAGTTGTCACCCACATGCCACACAAGTTAGCATGTGCGTATAATGGATGAGAATATCGATCATTGTTGGGATTCCTCTCCAAGTGTCATTGTCACTGGATCATTTGAGTGGACATGTTGGGGGCCAATGTGCCACTTCTAAGCGATAATATCAGACAGCATCCTTAGTCCATAGAGTACGACAGGTGAAATAAGAATGATCGCAGCACGAAATGATTTCGTTGGACTCCCCATGCAAACTGTTGTAGCCATCTTGGTTGCCTGTTTCACTGTGAACCCAGCGTCGCTACTTTCTATTACTTATGAGTAGGAGTAGCTGTATTCGCCCCAGCAGCTCAAAAACTACATAGCTCAACCAAAATCCGGAAAAGCACCAGACGCGTTTCGCCCTACTAGGGCTCGTCAGTGGTGTGCATTCCCTCAGTCCCCTACTGGAGATCGAATCTATGACCGTCAGAGGCTGATGCCAACTAGCCAGAAGCTTAAGCCACTAAGGTGTGCGGGACGGCAGTTAGGTTATATAATTTTCTATTTAGGTTTGTTTCGTCAGTACACTTCAAATAATGTTACGTCTCGAAAGGGAAAACAGCAGTAATCCGCATACCGTGCTGCATAACTCGCTGTCATACAATAGTGCGAGGGGAAAACCATATGTAACTTATAAATGCTCTGATCGGATGCTCGAGTTGATATCATGTACACGGTCACAAGCGACTGACTATAGGGCAAGGCATAAGCAGTGTGACGTCCTTGCTGCTTGCACTGCTCTGCGTCGTACCCTCCGCAGCACTAAACACACATTTTGCACGAGCATTTCGAGTGGCAAACGCTTCACTGTTGCCAGTCGTTAATCGAGCCAGCCAAGAAATGGTCTGCGTAGACTTCAATATGCTAACAGCGCCAAAATTAGCGGCTGTTAATCCCAGCTCTCGATGCCAACTGAACAAGTTCTATCAGAAAGCGATGTGTGTATGAACTAACGAAGTCTACGCAGTCTTACTCGTTAATCCAGTGACCCGATAAGGCTCAGTAATCGTCCGTGCACTTCATGGTTGCGAACAGGTCGGTTCCATCTGATAAAACCAATGCTCCTTTGATCGGAGAGACATATCTCCTTGATGTAGCAGCAAAACGCTGCTCACAGAAGTGAGAAACTTGGCAAACACTCAAGTACCATGTCTGTGTGTTGTCATGTTATGGAAATTTAGAGACGCCACGTGTACTACTATCGTAAGTCTGACCAGCTGTCCCGGGTTTTGATTGCCGTTTGGAGATAGACCTCACCATTCGCCAGCCGAGAGTTAATTACATGGTATATTATTCTGATTTTTATTCCCTCTGACTTGCTTTCTTGATGTCTGGAATGTAAACCATTGTGTCCATCGGTCTTTTCCATGGTCACCTGATTTGATGGGGACTTATTCGAAAACTGCGGTAGTATTTTAGTGCAACTGCGCTCATTAACTGTGGTTCTACGGCCGCACACGACGAGCAGCTTCAACGCAGGACATTATGCTATCCTTTTTCGATAGGCGCACTACAAAGTACTGAAAATAAACACTGTAGCGTACAAGCAATTAAGGGTGTCGCTGCACAGAGATACGCATGTTCCCGTCACCACTAGCTCCTTGTCTTCTTATGTAGCCGATCTCGAACTGAATTCCTTGATGCAGTGAAAGACACTCGGAAACTGGCGACTAAACAGTCCCCAAACAACTCCAGAAAAGTCCAAACAAGGGCCGAACCATTCGTGGAGTGCAGTTTTATGAACGGACCGCAACCAAAATATCCCAACTGCAACCAGGAATATCGAAATCTTATATGTAGTTTGTCGCAGTCCCCCTCCAGTCAGACAGACTCACAAAAGGTTGAACCAGCTGTCTGGTGCATTTCTAGACGTGTTGGAGCCCGCCTGACTGAGGACTGCGATGAACTACGTCTAAAGTTACACCCAATTCCCCCTACTCATTAGTAATATGGAGATTCACTTCGAGGCATACTAAAGTTGCGTGTGCTATGGCCCAAGCTTGATTAGTGAGATACATTAGCACTGAACAGATTGCGAAGCAGACTATCCACTCTCCCGCCAGTCGGATCAGCCTTAGTATGAAAATTGTGGTCATGAATGGGATGACTTGATACCGGATCTTGGGGGGTCATGGAAGCGAAACTAGCTAACGTATGCTAATTCATTGTTTGATCCTAGTGTTTGGTCTTCCCTTTTAAACCTTCGGTTGACTAGTTTGTTTTATTTTTATCCATTTCTGCCGCTTCGTTGCGGCTAATTGCTACTTCTCTGGTCATCGCGTAAGAACGGTTGGCAGTTTAGTTCCGCGGCTGGACTTCCGCCCCTCCTGAGATAATCCCCAGTCAAATGATATGAGTAGGAACAAAACTTCAAAAGACAAGAGACAGATCAATCGGTAATACAGAAAGCACTGGTGGTAATACAAGTCCGGTATCGGGAGGATGGGGTCAATTGAACTTGTTCACCACGTACCGAAGGGCCTGACGACGGGCTGGAAATAGAAATGGAAATAAAATGCCAAGGTTGAGGTGGTGTGATGCGAATGATGTCAAGTGTGTGTGCACGCAAAAGGCATTTTCTGCGTATAGGGAATTGAACGGTTTGATGAGGTTAGAATGGTGCTTAGATCTGTGTGAGACCACACACGTTGAAAAGCCACCGTAGGAAAGCAACCAGGCAAGTGAGCGAATGCGTTACCGTATATCGCTGCTGCACAACCAATAAGTGAAAGAAGGGGAAGCATTGTGGAGACTGGGTGGATGGATTACAAATGTGAACATAAATCACTTCACGGGAGGTGCACTTTCTGACCCAGTAGTGCCGTTTGGCAACATAAATCATGGAAATCTTCTTAGACCTGGGACCTACAAAATATTTTTGGGTCTACGTTAGCAAAAATCACCCATCTTTGCTTGGCCTTATCATTTACGTCACTAGCTGGAAGCGAAAGTCACTGACGTGAACCAATTATCGATTTCTAAACCGATGAAAAGCCATTTACAGGGACACTAGAACATTGAAAGTTTGTATGATGCCAGTCATCAACAGAGAAGCGTCCAGCACTCAGGATCAAAGAAACGCTCACTTCAAGGGATGCGTTGTGCTCTAGTGTGTAATGAGCGCGTATACACAAGGCGTTGGCTAAACCGCAGCCCCAAATCTGGCTGAGCATGATGCGAATGTTGACAAGATGATCACCTACCGAAAGCCGTCATCTCGATTACCGGTTCCAGGAGACTGGTAATCTTTGCTGGGGAAACGGGATGCACAGTCTTCCTGACAATGCTACGGTCCAGCCATTGCCCTGTGGATGCCTGACACGTATGTTTCCCTAGCTCGTATGGATGATGTGCGTGTTGATAGAGTGTGGGTAAATTCCGAATCAATCGCGGCGCCCATGTACAATGCTACCAGTTTTATCTCTTCAGGTTTATAATGCATATAATGTGGTTGGTGCAGCACAAGCTGTCCATGATCCCTATGTAGCCGCAGGTGTCCTCTGGCGGTTCACAATTGCAGTGACAGCTAAATTCACGGATGCCACCAATCATACCAGCTCCCGTTCATTGTTGACGCAAGGTATACAAGAAGCAAAATCACGCGGTTGGCTTTAGGGACGTTTAAAGGAAGCGTAAGAAGTTTTGCGATGATAATGCAGGCGAAGGCGAAAGCAAAATCTAGGGGTGAGAACACGAGTTATTCGATCGTGCATAGACCTGCAAGTGATAAGGTCAATCTAATCGGGAACAACTGGAAGGGGGTTTAGAACCAAACACGTGTCGGCGCATATGCAGCAGTTGCTACGTGTTTTGAAAATCAGTAACAACTGTAATACCGTTTTGTGCTCATGAACACACCAAAAGAAATAACAGCACAAAGGCACACAATCAGCGTGATCGAATCGAAATGACATTGCGGAATGCATGATCACCACCCACAGCAAACCAGTGTATTGCGCGGGTAATTTGTAGCTAAAGAGACAAAAATAGATAGTCGTACTGGCAAGAAGAAGATGAACCCAAATACAAGACCCACGTTTTGCTAACACCCTGCTATGGTAAAAAGATGCCGGTAACGAGCTAGTCTTGGAATCTGACGGCGCGGGTTCGAGCCTGTGTTGAGGCAGGGCGACCCTCGCAGTATCCTTAGCCCACGTGCGATCGGTTTTGGTTGCGCGGCAGCGAAGCGTCGGTACTGCTGATGTCTATGATGCAAAGATAAGGTGACCACGAATAGATAACTTCCTGGCGATTTTCACTGCTTCGTGTCATACTCGAACTCACCCCGTCCACAGATAACTCAGCATCAGACATACCTTAAACGAGTAGTCCGTATGGTGATGGTGTGGTCCAGGCGTTTAGCCTGTGATCCACGAGTCACCGGAGGAACTTGTGCCGGCGTGGGTGGCCTCACAGTAGCCCAAACAGCACGCAGCACCGGTGTTTGCGTGGTAGCGAAGAATCAGTACGGATTGTTGCGGACACCTTGTTCACACAATCGAGCCATTGCTGCCAGTAGCGAACCGCACACATGATGGAGCGGGTGGGTACCAGCCTGAAAAGGCGACGGATTGACTGAACTCAAGCTACTAGTCGGTTACTTCACTTCTCACTAAGTGATGTATGAGTACCTCTTGAGGCCTTACATCCTAGATCTGACGAACAAGTTCACTGCCGGGGACCATCGAGAGGGCACACGTAGTGCATGTTCGAGTCGACGCAACTATCCAGTCTTATTTGTTGGTTTAAGAGACTAATTTGGCCAGCATCACCGAATACTTGATGCCATCCGACATCAGCAATGACCCGCAAACAATAGTGACCAAAAACTTGGAGGAACCTCCGGTTATTAGACCGAAGGAGCCAGATTTCACCCCAATAGAGGGAAGGATGACCCTCACTGTGACTCTGTAAGAACGTATTTTATAACCGAGGAAGATCGATCGCACCTACTGAACATTGTCATTATAGTGGGTGGCAGATTTCATCACACCATGGGCTACTTTGTTTACTCGAGATTTGACCCAACCAAGTAAGGAGCGTTAAATACCTTATATGTAAATGTAGGAACAACCGATTAAGCTCTGATATGTGACGACATCAAGAGTGAGAAGTGATCAACCTGGGTACGAACCAGTGTGTGCATATGGGGCAGAAAAACACAACGAGGGTGGCGAAGACAAACGGCGGTAAGATGCCGCTGCGTTGTGGTGGATGATCTGCACGTGCAAATTGAAGTAAGCAAATAAGTTGGATGAGAAACAAATAAATTAACTTTTATTCTCGACAATGCGAGGCACACCTTTACAAGCATGATCATGTTGAGCTAACATAGTGTGATCAGAAATGTACAAAAATACATGTTTGGCATGACAGTGGATGAGTGTATGAATGTATATACGTATGTAACAGTGCGAGGTTAGGCTGAGCGACAAACGGTGAAAAAACACTAACGCACGGAGTGTCTGTGTGTGTGTGTGGCGACCAAAGCGCCAGATCGACGTACCTTTAGAAACGACCCAACGCGGTGGGAAGCGCAAAAGCGCGTCCTGAATGGTAAGGGGTTTCCAGGAGCAAACATGAGAGTATAGCAATTAAATGGTACCTTAATATGCATGAACATGTCCCCACTGATAATAGGTGGTGTGGAGATAAACGAACTCTAGTGGATAAATTAGAGAATAAGCTATTTATTTATTGAGTCAGTCGGTCAAGTCATGTAGGAAAATGTGAGCAAAACACGACTACCACCATGAATTCCAACCGGAAGACGTCAACGAGATGGGGAACTATTTGCTCATGCTGGAGTTTGCGGGTGCTGGCCGCCAATAATTATCGTGATGCAGTGGTCCAGGCATTTGCGTTGAGAAGCTTCGTACCTGCTTGTGTTTGGGCACTCCTGTAGAATCCTTGTGTGGCGGTGATGAACACATTATAAAGTTCAATCAGGAACCAGTTCGTGACCTAATGATCACACCACGCCCAAAAGCCGATACATCCGCAGGTGAACAACATTCTAATTCCCTTAGAACGGCCTCCAGATGGAGCTACCTGAGACATCATCCCACGGAGAAAAAGTCTGATCAACGGGAAGAGCGTCGCATCGTACTGTTTCCTATAAATAGCATGTCGCTATTAAGACACTTCGATGGACTATGCAACACCTAAGGAAGGTATTCCTGATGCTTTTTTCACCCCAACTGCACCCAGTGCTGAGATCAACCAAGTCACAATCGCATCCGGTAAGCCAAACACGTAACATTACATAGTTGATCACGTGATGGAGAGACAAATAGTGATGTACTTAGCCGGGTGAAGATTTTCATAGATCTTGGGATTTGTGCTTAGGTGATCTTTGCTATGGTCTAGCAACAGATTTTTTGCCCCACCCGTACTGACAGATGATAGACATACCATGGGCTGATCGAGTACTCTTTCACAATAAGCTGAGTACAATCAAAAGCGGAGCGAGCTGGAAGCACATCCTGTCACCGGGCCATTGAAATGATAGATTCTCCGTAGGCTGGTGGCCGAGTGGTCTGCACGTTTGGTTTGCAAACATAAGGTCACCGGTTCGAATCCGCGTAGGGGTGGGCGTCCTCGCGGTATACTCAGCCCGCGCGCAACTGGTGGTGGTCGCGCGGCAGCGAAGCGCCGTTACGGCGTACAGCTGACACATTATTATTATTTATTATGCGTAACTGATCAAACACACGTTCCAACCGTAGTGATAGCAAAGAGATAAGAAAGTTCAAACAGGTAAAAGGTAGGTGATAGATTAACCAAACAGATACCCCTGATATGCCCAATTACGCAAAAAATTGATGAACAATTGGTGAACCACTGGGATGGAAACCTCAACAAAATTGATGATTGTTTGGGCTTAAAATATCGGCAGACGGCTGGGCCAAGACGGAACGCAAATGGTCTGTACAACAGGAGATGCTGAATATTCAACCAACCGTGAAGCGCAATTGCTCGATTTGTAATTAAACCAACCGGTTGATTTCGGCCTCATGGGTTCTCGACGTAACGCAACATTCGCTCTTTGAATGAGTCATACGGTGGTTTGGGTGTCACCACTAACGACAATTTCCTACAGCGTACGAACGGCCGCCAAAGAGAAATTATACAACCAAACCAGCCTGTTGAGAGACAGTACTGTGCCAGAGAATCCTCTCAAATTTCCTAGTGCCAATGAGACCTGTTGGATTCTCAGAAACACAACCCATACCAGATCGTCACTGGACGATCTCTAGACTAACCGAACTGACGGTTTAGGTACAAAGAACGCGAAGTAATTCAGGGGAACAGCGGACAGTGCGATTTGATCAATTAAAGTCACAAAAGTAGCGCATGGTGGACCGCAGGAATGAACAGTGTGCATCGCTCATTGCCACAGCTCACTGGTTCCTCGCAAACAGAACATAGATAAGTGAACGCCTCCACTATCAGTCCATATGAGAAGCACGACCCCAACACAACACTGTACCTCTACGATTGGTTGGCACACAAATGATGATACGTCACTGCATTTGGATGCGGACGGATTTTTAGAAAACTCAGTTCCCATCAGATGAACACAATGAGAGCCTCGCTGGGAGGTTTCATTAGGTGTTCTCCAACAGCAGTGGTGGAAAACGAGTTGCATTACTCCCTGCGCTGTATAAATGATTCGGGGATGCGAGAATGTAGCGGGGAATGAAACTAGTGCCGAGTCATCATCATTATCATCACTATACACGTTAGCTGCAGGTGGAAAACACCTCAGTTATTGTGCCGCAATACAAAAGACAAGAAGAAAAAACAACAGTGGCACGCCAGCTGAGTTCCTAGTAACGAATGGACATCGTTCCGGAGAACTAACAGCCGCAAAGAGTTATATTATGCTTAACGAATGAGGTCGTGATTGGAGGGGGATGGACAAATGAACTCACAACACCAACGCCATTGGGGCCGGCTCCTAGCCATATCAGCAAGTGTATCCAACCAAACGTGTTCATCGTCCTTAGGACCCCAGTCAGGCAGTCGGGATGCACTAACCGACGCCAACTTCGAAGTGAGGGTTTTCATTTCAGACGACTAAATCTTCGCTTGGCCTCCCCAGTTTTTCTTCCAATCGCACCCCCGGCGCGCAAACAACGCACGTCGCGGGAGTCGATGTGCTGGACTGCGCAACACGTGGCTCAGCCATCGGAGACTGGCGCGTGATATGATGGTGCTGAGCGGTTCACTAGCTCTTTGTGCACCAAATACGTGACGCCGAACATGCAAAAAATTATGTGTGAGGATCTTGGGATGGATTACTCAATGTTGAGAAGCAATTGAAAGACTCTATGGGAAGAGGACAAGGTAACCGAAATATGTAGATGTCCTACGGATTAACGTAACGAATATACTCTTTAACGGGTAGGTGCGGTCAGTAGAGATAAAGGAGGACAGAGTTTCGTTCGAATCACTGACGCCATCTATACCGTTGGGCAGGCGTGAAAAAGTAAATTAGACATCTACCACAGCAGCACGGCTTTCGCCGAATGGGACGCTTCGTGGGCCAACTTGGAGTCGGTACAGAGAAGTTAGTGCCTTGGTGAATTTCACGTAACAGGCTACATCACATAACCACCAGTGTAAAGACTGTTACGTCAGCGGTGCAGCCAATCGCCCGTAAACTATAGCGAACTCTATGCAACGATGGACAGAGATAATTGGGATTAAGTGCCGTGTGTCATGCTTCTACATCGCTAACGAATATAGGATCGCATCAAGACTCTTTGTCGCGATGATGATTACACATCGCGACTGTAGTCGCTCGTCCAAACAGTCAACCTGGGTTTGACAAACTTGTTGGGAACGGTGGAAGGACGCTCGGACAATTCCTCAGATCGGTGTCGATCACAGTTGGTCAGTTTGGCGATTAGCCTGCACATCCGGAGAATCCACTAGAAAAGTGCGTTGCGGGATGAAAGTACCTTTAAGATTGTACTGTGGATTGTGATCGAACCGTTGGGACAGGAGGGAGGCGCAACAACACATGCGGATTGTACTGTATGCAACTTCACGGTGGCATCCATTAACCAACGGTTGAAAAAGTGTCAGGAAATAAATGAACCGTGAGGAAGTAAAAGACATCAGCACACTTACGTCCTTGATAAGGCTGCGAACCTGCAACGCGATGTGGAAGAAACCAATAAAGATTCGTGAGTGTAATGCAAGAATGCTGGCGCAAAACAGTGGAGCAGGTTCACAAATATACAGAACATGGGAAAAAAGCTGTAGCAGCAGTGGCAGAACCAATTGCACAATAGCACCATAGTGACTACAAACATCAGAAAAGCTAAAGTTGGTAGATAAAATGTGATAGATAGTTCATCATAAACAAAACACAAGGTAAAACAACCCTCTGGATTTCTTTCGATGAGACAGTAGGTTGACTCATTATTTAAAAGTACCAGGGACGGAATTCACCTCAACATGTCAAGCTGGTAAAGGCCCTCAAAAAAGAACTAATCTAAGGCTTCTAAACTTCCCCAACTTCTTCATGAGACAACATAAAAGCAAGATAGCAAAATCTATCCTCACTAATGAACATAATATCTAGGTGCCATCGACGGGTGCAAAGTGCTCTGGTTCTGACCACGAGAATGGCTGGCTCAATGGACAAATGGCACAACAATGGCTGGGTTCTCGCGTAAGCTGGAACATCGAACCATTCGACAAATATATACCACTGTATACTGACAAGAAGTTAGGTTACCTGATAGTTTTACTGGCCCTACTGAGTGTTTTAGTCTTAAATCATCACCCGTATTCTGTTTGTTTAACAGACAGACAAGCGCTGTTACACGTCAACATGGAGTTCGCGTATAATCCAGGCAGGAAGAGAATTGCGGACACCAAGCTCAAGCCTTCTTCCAATAGTATGCCACTTCGCCTGGTAACTCTCGGATCGCTGATCACCAGTGAGTGTCTATTCAGAATTTTCCACTTCTAAAATCGGTATCCTACCCTGCAGTATTTCGTGAAAGCCACAGGGTACCAGCAGCTATCCGTGTATGTGTCAATCACATAGCAATATGATTATGATTACGAAATCGCTTCTGTTTAAAGACGCAGGTTCTGGTAAAGCCAAGAAGGTGTACCTATTACTATCATTTGGTCTGGAAGATAGACGTAGGACGAAAAATCTCCGATGGAATTACCGCGGATAGGGAAAAGACGCGGAACATGGCTAGGGTGACGAAATTAAGCTACAATTCTCATGCCAGTCCACACCGTTGGTGAAACAGTGCGAACTAACCCAGTGAGTAAAGATGAGTACGGAGATCATGGTGAGCGTACAAGAGAAGTGAGAGTAAAATAAACGCGGACGTCTACAACACTCAGTAATCGCGCTGGAACATCAGTTGTTGACATCATATCCGGGCTCCGAAATAGACGATCTGCTGCAGTTGTGAGGAGGCTGTATATGAGTTTGCTGGGAAGAGTTAGCATACAATCAAATCAGGCTTGGAAATCACTGTTATCGCAGTAGGAAATTGAGTCCGACTCACAACCTCGTACTGCGAGATACAATAATATCACGTGAAGCCCCGATTGGCTCTCAGGCAGGCTGAGTCGTCAGCTGCCTTAGATGTGTTAGAATACGAATGCTCGTAAAGCGATCCGCGTGCACATTTAAGGCTCCAACAAATATGCATGGGCTTCTAGGATGCAGTGGCTCAGATGTCTGACAGGTAACCTGTGTGTGTGTGTGAGCGCGCTTCGGGTCTCAGACACCGCTGGTGACATTTCATCCCGGCGTACTACCGCCGCCTGCGGCTGAATGTCAACAAGGTACTGGTGCATTTCAGTTCTTCAAGGGCAAGATTAAAAGTTCCAACAAACTAGTTTTCTCATCGGATGCCTACATTATTATGTAGAAAAAGTGACACCGCGGACGAATTTCGCATACGACGTTGGGTATGAAAACTGTGTAAATCAAAAAAGAAGCATAAAAAATGACGAATGTAGGTGGCGCAGAGAAATGAATGGGGGAACGGTGCCGGGAAAGCGACGGAATTGGTTAAAACGCGCTACGATGCAAACCTTTTGATCCCATCAACCCGCCACCACCACCACCACCAGTGCGGCTTTCGATAAGTTTTTCATTCATTTCCACTATGCTATTGATCTTATCGCCCAGTTGGAGAGCCAGAGTTTGCAATCGGGAGCGTTCCGTCTTGTGCATAATGAGGAAATTGCTCGGTACCTCCAGAGATGCCTGAAGAGATGGAAGAGTGTTAGAAGTTGTACTGGATGAAGAGTAGAGTATCCATGCGAAATGCACAGTGTGTATATCATTGGATGATCGTGTAATCTACCACCCCATTTCCACAAAGGCATAAACGTTGGAATGCCAAGCACTGACCGTGAGCGCACATTGCCATGGTTGAAACCAACGGCTGCTTGAATCGATGCAGTGTGACAAAAGATTTTATGCTCGCACCGATTATCTTACGGAGGTAATCACTGAATATCAATAATAATAATAACTCGATAGAAATGACCAAAATTGGAATAAATAAGAATTGAAAAACACGGAATTAATGCAAGAGAGTCGCATTGACTTCGTGGCCAATAATTAACGTGGTCTGTCCCAACGAATTACATTTGGGAAAACGACAAGAATTAATCAGACTCAGTCTCACGATGAACTGCTTAAGGACATCCTGTCGACAACGCAAGGTTACGGACTACTGACCAAAGAGTAAGAGCAAGGTGCCAACTGCGAGGCAATGTCTTTGGGACCTTCATTGGTTTACGCCATAAGTAATCCTACCGATAAGACATCCCAATGGTTGACACTTTGGACAGTCGATCCAACAAAAAGGCCACCGCGTGGTGTATAATACTGTGCCGGGTGTCAATAATGTAGGAGTATCAAGAAAGTCAGACGGCAACGGGCCAACATCGGACAATACCGACACTCAAACAGAAGAACACTTTCGAGCTGCACATATATGTGCAATAGGAATAGAGATGGAAGCAATGCGCGCCACGCAGCGCCCAGGCGAGTATTCGGAGATGGGTGCATCTGTGGTGTGCTATACATATTGGTCGAACGACTCGTTAACTGTCTCGCCACATTAAGGAGCATAGCCCTAAATGGTTGGGATTGGAGTTCTGACCAACAGAATTTTGTCCCGCCCGTTTTACGGGATTAACCTCACGAATGCGTTAACTGTGGTTCACCAAATTCTCATGAACAAGTCGAATCGTCTGCGTGCTCGCCAAAACAGAACGTATTATGGTCCGAATACTCGAACCCCGGTTACGCTCGCATAAAAGGTATGCTCAATCTCCCTGTCTACCCCGACCAAAACGCAATCACCCTGCATGTCACTCTGATATCGGTTCCGACAGTGTAAATACGTAACCCCAAACAACCGGAGCAATCAGCATTCTTCATATGATTTGTACTGGTCCTTAGATGGATCACTGAAAACAATTGTTTGCCTCAGACTGGTGTTCTCTATGAATCAATAAGAATGTTCTGCGTGAAATGTTCTGAGTGAAGTAAAAGATAAAAAGAGATACATCCATGGTGAAAAAACGTCAAACATCACTTACTGCCAACTCCTGGTTGATTATCATCTTGCTAACTGTAGAGTACACCGAGGCTTTGGGCATCTCAAAATAGCTGGCTAATCGATCTAAACTGATCGAATCGTGAATGGCACTGTAAGTGAACAGAAAACTTCGCAATGACTCTTCCTTAATTTTCGTTTCCAACAATTTCTTCACGCGCCCAGACTGGAAGAGCAAATCCCAGATCTGCAAACCGATGATGGAGGACATTGCACACAACATTATTACTAGTGAAATAGGGTGAATTAGAACGAAGTTGCCAGTACCGCAGGACTTTACCACGCAATGCTCAGTAAGATACCGTGAAGCATCGACCAAAGAAAGGTACAGAACGCACATAAAATAGGAGAAGTTGCAAAATTATCGGGTGTAACAAGACCTCTAGCAGCTTTGTGCTTCTGATACTCTAGCGTCGTTCGCGTCTCGGCAAACACACGACTAGGCGTCTGTCTAAGAGGATATCGGAACACTGTCCCGACTCTTTACGGTACGGTACAGTTAAGAATGTCCATAGCTCCGTCTTTGAACACCTGATTAGTACGGGGCATCATGTTCGGACTGATGGCGCTTTCAAAGTTCGGTACATCGTGTCTAAACGCAACCCAAAAGGACTCAGGAAGCGCCTGTTGGTTACTTCGGAAGCAATGGATATCACGCTGCTGCAATCGGATTTAGGCAAGCAGAGGACGCATATACAAGTGTTCACACTGCCTTGGCCGGAACTATTGACGCCGTCCGTACCTACGTTTGCCTAGGACTAAGTGTGAGATTTGACACCAAACCAACCATTTCTTTCTTGTTATGTTTGCCATTCAGTGTGCGGGGTGTGAAAGCACGTGACATTTACCACCTGATTGCACTGACTGATCTATCGATTGGCTGGTTGACCTAAAAATTCACTACTGCAGCTTTAGATAGCTTCTCGTGTTGTATCAAGTTTTCTCATAACTGTAAATGCCTGAGAATTATGGAAGAGAGATCACTTTGCAGCGACTCCTTCTAATGTATGAATGGGCATAATACACGAAACATAAGATAGTCGTGCTCAAAATGATCTGGTTATTGCATCATGTGTCATAAAGCGGTAACCGAAAAATCGATGCATTAGGGAGACAGGCAGTGCACACTTCTTGGGACAGTGCTTGGATTCAGGAATGATTCTAGCAGAGAGTGCCAATGGTGCAACCACCCCCGGTGTGTGTATGCCAAGTGCCCTCGGTAAATGCGACATTTCAGTGATACGCGTGTTGAGAGAGAGATCCGACCCCAATTTAGTGATAGCTGCCACTCTCACGCCTCTTGCTCTTATTCCTTCGGTCGTACAGAATTTGAAGTCGTGCGTGATAAGACAGAAGCCACCTTGATCCAAAGGCAGATGGAGGCGTCCTACGGTCGATCGTGGCTATGGTAAATCAGGAGCCGGATGTCGCTAACCACTATTAATGCGAGTACGTAGCGGTTCGGTTTGATAAGGTGGAGACAGAGTGATTCGTTACTGATATAAACACGGAAAAGCTTAAGATGTATGCAATACCTTGGCATCCATTTTGGGATTGATTATATACTGTGTGCAAGCACGCCAATTCCCGTAGCGCATCGCTTTCGCCGCTGCCAAAACATGATCCCTCGGCGTCTCGGGTGGCCCAACCAGAATGGCACGATCGTGCACGCGCAAGGCGAGATGAAAGGGTTTGCTTATGGGGCGCCATCGTAAATCGGTCTCGTGTGCTGGGTAAGAAAGAAACGAGAAAGAAAAACGATTGTTGTTCAAAACGCCAGGAATACAAGGGAGCAGGTTGTCAAAACCTACATGAGGAACTGTAGTATAAGTTGTCTGTACGAACATACAACACCCTACGACCAGTTTCGAAATTGTTTGATCACACCAGACGGAGGTAGTAGGCCTCCAGCGCGGGGTTACTGGGATGTCAGTTGTGATCGCTACCTCTAAGCCATCGCGTCATGAAGGGCAAGGCTTGGCACGACGGTTAATGACTGATTGGAGGGATCATCTTGAAGCACTCGTCGTGTGTGTGTGTGTGAATGGAATGCGACGAGCAATCTCAATGTGGACCGGGATTCCCACTGAAGTGAATTTTAGCCAATTCGATCACTGGAATCGTAACTGATGAACGAGGTGGAAGGTGGGTGTTGTACACGCCGGAAACCACTGCACTTCATGACGCGTTTCGACTCTGGATGTTCTCTTCAGCTGTGGATATCAGGCCTGGAAACCGCGACCAACGGGCTGTTAGCCGAAACTCCTACGCTTAAGCCGCCGAGTCATGACGGACAAAGACTGGCACAAGGGTTAATGATTGACTGCATGATCATTTTGAATTACTTGTTGTGTGAACAAACTGCGATGTGCAGTCTCAATGTGGATCGTGACTCCCATTGAGGTGAACCTTGGTCAGTTAGATCACTGGGATCACAACTGATGAAGCAGATTGAGATTGGATGTTGCCCGCCCGAAAACTGCACTACAAGACCGGTTTCAAACATATTTGGTCGATGCAATTATACAGCGAGGAATGTCATTGACTTTCTGAGAGCAAAATGAGCTCTGTCGGTGTCCGGAGTCAATTATCATCATCAATACACACCAGATAATGTACCGCAACACTGAGAAACACAGTAATGCCCGGCGCCCTTCAAAACCGAATTCGTCTCTATGTGCACCCGTGATATAGCGACATCCATGTGCAGTCTGTCGATTAATAACCTAACTTTCAAGCTGACAAATCCCTCGGTTGACTATATATCCGGATGATTTGACCCAAATCAAGGACGTGGGTCATCCAATACGAAGATTTCATTTCACTCCCTCCCTCTCACGCCTGACCGAAATCAAGCACAAATACGGCGTCACATTCACAAATTCAAGCAACACAACCACACCGGTTCTTACCTGATTGGCGGCATCCGGTGGTTTCGGATTTGCCTGTCACTGTGGCCAGCCACAGGATGCCTGTGCCTACAGAGGGACCATGGCTCGTTTGCGCTGCACCACCCACACACCCCATATCCAGTGTAAACCCGAAGGAAAAAGACCGGGAGGCACGTGGATGGGAGCCACGTTTCATCAACGGAGCCGGCACACACTCCTTCACAAACAAACACAAGCACGCTGTATTTGGGGAATCAAGCGCACACAAGGCGGTGGCTGGACCGTAGTCCGCTCCACACTGAGTGCATGGAACTGTTCTTCGAGCCTAGCATGGCCACAAGAACCGTGCACCCCGTCCCCTCTAGCGACGACCCACTATCTCCTGGAGTCAGTATGGACGAGGTAGTGGGTAATAGACAGGTACACACCTTGTCAATATGCACATCAAGCGCAGCCACACCTGGGATGTCAAACAACAGCCAATCATTCGAAATGCCGATATCGATTAACGTAAACGCATATGACGACATAAATACTCGCTAAATGAGCATATAGAAGAAATTGGTTATAAGTGAATCCGTGATAGGTACAAAATGTGCGAAAGTTATTTAAAAATTACCACATGATAAAGTTACGCAAAGTTACCACAATTGGCATGAACGACGTGTGCAAGTTAGGAGAAGATTACCAAGTACGCAGAACAAACCAAATAAAATGTAATGAATTTTATCCACCTTAAAAAGACCTAGTTTAAGTGTAAGTTGGTTTAGCCCAACTGCGGTGAAGAAGCATCATGAATGCAACATCAGCCTCAGCAAGGAGCACACATGCATTCATACACAATACTTATAAACTTGCGCCGCTTTTAAATTTACCAATCCTTGTTGTATCACCACGATCATGCCTATATGCAGGCGTGTCACGCATTGTCGAGAATAAAACACTTAGGTATTTACCATGGTCGACTGATCTGCATGTTCGATTGACATCTGCAGATTGGACATGAGCATCAGATCACGTGCCTTGAACCAATTATCATACAGCGCCAAGTGATAGATGTGACAAAGGATGGCGCGAGTCCGGAGCCTGTCTGTGCGATCGCAGGCGTAAATGTACTGACACAGACGCTCGATTACACCAGTGGCTGCATTCTCCCCGACCACTTCGATTCCTTCGGCCTCCACTCTTTTGGCCCAGTCAAAGTCAAACTGTGGGATATAAAGAGACAGGCAGGACAAATGAGGGAGTGAAATCCGTACACTGGTGGAAAGATTATATTGCTTAGTAAAAGAAGAATTACGGTTTCAAACAAAGGCTTGAAAACAGAACAACAAGCACTCAGTAAATAAATGACCAAAGTGAATAATAACTGAAAGTTTTCTGCGTGTGCTTGCTGAGAAAATTCAACTGTAGGGGACACGAATGACTCGAAGAGTATACGAGATCGTGGAACAAAACTGCGATTAGATGGAACGACTCGGAGTATCTAAGAAAAGAGATTAACCGACATACACGGTAAATGTAGAAAAGGGGGAATGGGCAGAATTCTACACTAGCAGCCGTGCATATTAAAACGAGTTCGAGGGAGCAGCCCTGAGTACGTGAAATCCGAATTCCTCACGAGCATAAGTCTAAGGAAACCTTGTGAGTAGCTCAATGGAAATCACAATCTGTCAGCTAAGTAAATCGCATCCGTCTGCTTCAACGCTGGGATTTGAGAACGACGTGACAAGAACTCAGATCAAGTTACCTAACAGTAAACGATGCTACTACGTAGGTAATGTCAAAGTACGAACCGATTAACTCCGACTGATCTTTGTGTTATTAATGCATTGTGATCACAGTTGTTCACATTTCGTTCCATTTCACTGAGGGGCAACATTATTTATCGAGGACTTAGCTATGACGCCCATTCGTCCCTGGGTTATGCGTTCTAAAACCCTCACTATAATGAATGTTGCAATGTCATAGCTCAAATCAGGAATACTGTGCATCTACCACCCGTCTCGCGCACAAGTAGTGCTGATGGCTGGACCCAAGAATTTTATAATGCATGTTCAACTGAAACTGGACATCTGTAGTACGCCGGTACGCAGTACCAACGGTTTGTGGCCGCGCTACCACTAGTAGTCGCGTGTAGACTAAACATACTGCGGAGGGTGTCCGGTCTCCTACGCAGGCTGGAACCCGCGACTTTAGGATTATTAGGTATGTCTGTGATTCTGAAGGACACGGTCCGACACCAAAGCAATGGAAAACTCCATTGGATATTACGCTTGGATCCAGTAACAATGGATGCCCACAGTTTAGATGAAGCAACCCCTGGCTGCCCAAGGAGGACTAACGTTCACTGAAGCAGTTATCCGAAATATGCTCATGACAATCAAGTGGTCAAAGTTTCCCCTATGATTTTACCAGCAACCACATCACCGAGTCCGCGCAGTTTCCAAGGATTACTCAGCAGATCACTGATGCCATACAGCCCTAATTGACAATGTCAATCACTGTCCGCCGACGCGGTCCTCACTCTGATTTTCGAGTACATTGAGAATAGCTGGAAAAAAAATCACATGAAAAACGAATCACACGTTCGGTCGATCTATCCGAGAACAATCCTCCGCTTTCTGATCAACAAAGCTGGTTTCAAGGTTCATGGAGGATTTTGACTAAGTAATCTCATGTTTATGGTACTGAGAAGATAATACGAAATGTATGCATCCACTGCTTTTCGTGTTTATCCCGCGCTTTTAAAATCACTGGTTGAAACTAACTGTTTTAAATCTCATGAAAGTTTAAAACCGCACTAACCAGAGTTGACCATCCATCTCGCAGAGCGTGTCAACGATCGGTTCGATATCAGTGAAATTTACGTGATCAGAATGACTGTAATTACCAAAGATAAATGACACAATTGTTCACTAGTATATAAATCCTTGCAGGCGCAAAACAACCCTTATTACAAGGTACCTAAATTCCAACATGTCATCAAAATCATGAGTACATATGTTGTGGTGTATCTTATATTCTGCATTAAGACTCGCTACCGTTCCGATTAGGACCCAAGTATTCTTTCCACATGTGTTCAACGGATCACGCCAAATCATCAAATGTGCTATTATCAAGTCTCGGTAGACATTTGCTTATGAATAAAGTGATATATATATATATATATATATATATATATATATATATATAAGTCCACAAATAACGTATTCGGCGAAATAGAGGCGAGTACGAAGGAATCGTAGTATTCTCATAGCGTGGAAACTCGAAGCAAATCGTAACACAGAGAAATTTCGAAATAAACGGCACTCTCCAGCTTCTCGCGCATACAGGTAACGGTGCTGCAACAGAAACGCAAAAAACGCACATACGGAGCAAGTTATGAGAAAAGATCAACACCAAGAAAACAGCTAGTTCCATCCGCCTGTCTGACCAACTGTGGCTCCCAAACAAGTGCAAAGCCGCTCCTATAATGCAGTCTATGGAAACGCCTCGGGACCCAGTACCAAAACCGACTCCTGATAACCCTGTCAGAAAAATTCAAAGGACGAAACCAGTTGTGTATTGCAGTGGTGAGATTAACATCAAACACCTATTTATTTCATCACGATTTTATTACAAATCAAACAGGCTGACTAATACGAATAAGGATAATTCTAGATGTACCAGTTTATCTAGAAATGCCCTAGTCAATTCTATTATTCGTAAGCATCTCGTCGCTTATATGAATTTTTCTTCTAAGGTTTTAAGTGACCGCTATCATTCACCACATTATGATCTCTCGAAAGGTTGTCTGTCTTTTACACACGCTCGGAACTTGAAATTTTATTTTCCTGCACTTCGTTGTATCGCAACACTTACCATGCATGCGGCTCCTGGAGTGACATGCGTAACCTATGTCTATTTAACTTTCTAATTGGTATGACATATTTTGATCGCTCCCATCATTCAGTGCAACCGCAATGCTGAAAAGGCATCGCTTCAGGTGTAGAAAGCCTCCAGTGATTTTGACTGCAAAACATCAGACGGCCGTTTTGTCCTCACAGGACTCGTCAGTAATGTGCATTCTCTCGGTGCCCTTTGCAGGGAACCGAACCCATGGAGGACGAAGCGGCCATCCGGTACTTTTCCGGATTGGTAGTTGATGTGTTTGGCCCATAATCTAAATAAATCTTACTAGATCCATCTACACATGAGCTACACCAAAAATGCTTTCACACGGATTTTTCCGAGAAGATTCGAGGAGTCCCTATGAGAAAATTGCCGAAAAGGGGTTTCTTATCATTCGTTCAGGTCGGTTGACAGTGAAGTGAGCTTCTCTACAAAACAACACCTAGGAAGCGAAGCGTATTCCATGGTGAATAGGATCTCGGAACGAGAGTTGTGTGGAAATCTCAACATGCTTTTTTGTATCACACTTTTCTGATTGTGTCGCAGTCTACCATCGAATGTTCGTGGTGATTCCTGCGGTCTCTATACGTTCACTAGCGCCACTAAGTGCAGGCAATTGGATGAATGCGAGTAAGCAAACAAAACAGAATTCATAATATCAAACCAAACAAAAAACTGCCCATCCTTGCCATGTCAAAATTGCCACGGAAAAACAGTTGCATCTGGCCTAACTAAATTATATTAGAAGGCCGACACAAATCCCGTAAAGCTCTGGAAAGTCGTTTCATCGTTCCGGGAAAGATCAGTCGTGTGCATTCCATCTTTAAGGCTGGAATCCGCAACACCACAGAGACATCTAGACCTAGCAGAGAACAGGCTTCACAAAACTGAGTTGCCAAAAAGTTCATCGTATTAGACGCAGTCTGAGATGCGTACTGATTACGGCGGAACAATTGAGAGACTTATATCCTATAAGTGGAATCCAACACAGCTAGCCTCGGACAGCCATCACAAACCCGGAAAGGTACCGTGCGGCCGTTTCATCCTTTCGAAGATCAGCTACAGTGTGCATTCCATATGTTTCTACAGGAGCCTGCGATTAAGAGGATTCCCGAATGAGTTTACCTCCCGACATGTGATGGCCGCGTGACTGAGTATAGTTGTGCAGAATGCAACTTATACCGCACGAATCCCTCCGACAATCGCGCTGAAAATAACTGCATTTAATGGCTTATGCATTCGGGAACTGAAGCAGTGAAAATTGACCAATTAGTGTTGCACACACACACACACATACAAACATACAGTGCGGTTACCTTATAGTAGAGATGTTCTACTTTCAGCAAGTAGGCGGCACACATGTCACTTGACGGGGCGTTTGTTCGTTCCAGGTACTGACAGAGTCTATCCAGAACGCTACACACACGGCGCTCATCTTTGAGTCTGGAGAGGGATAAAAGATATTAACATTGGATTTGAGAGTCGTCAATTTGAGTTGAAGAATATCCAAATGATAGAAAAGACAAGAAGCTGACCGAGGTACGGGTAGGCCTGGTGCAACGGACAGAGATCAGGCAAAATCACTCGAGCTTAAACATGAACTACAAAGTGGTGAAGAAATTTCGTCGAAGAGGTCGCCCGCCTACTTTGATGACTAAACGTCAGCAAAACAATGGCTAAACTTGGAAAACAGCCCCACGCTCAATAACACCTGACTGGGGTGGAACAGATGACAAAAATAGATCGTACGCATTACGCACTCTGGAAATAGTTTAGCAATGAACGAAACAAGCAAGACACGTACCGATCCACATATTCCAATTCGTGACCGTTAGCGTTTTGGAGGACTTTGGTACATTCTGCATCCAGTAAGGTAGCAGAGGCGAGAACAGAACCTCGAACGGCAAATGGGGCAGTCTTGCAGACAAAAGGGAAGAGACATTGTGAAAATGGGCAATCAGTGACATGAGAATTGTGATTACTGAACAAGGTATGTAGTAGTGAGCTTGAGTCTTGAGGTGTGCAACCAACTGAGCTACACTGGGGCACACTGTTGAACACCCTCAGGAAACACTCGTACCACGTTCCCGATGGGTAGAACTGAGACGAGATCAGGATCCCGATTCTCTAGATGAAGGGTTTGAGGTGTGCTGGCGAATAACTCTCTGAAGTTAGTGCATTCCATCAACAGTATTCATGTGACCACTGCCTTGCGCGGTCAGGTTTCTGAGCCAAAAGCTTTCGGAATGAGGATCTCGGGTGTTCGTCTGCCCCAGTTTGGAAATCCTGAAAGCATCTCAGCCATGTAGCCAATGTGAGTACCAATAAGTGCCACTGATCCAACTGATCATGGAAACTATATGGTGCGGGAAAACGTCAGATTTTACAGCACATTTCTACGTTCTCTATTCCTGTTTCTTATTCTCTGGTAGACTATAAACCTACGGAACATCTCTCGAGTTCGCTTAGTAGTGGCGGATGTGAATCGCCACTAAATAAAAGCACTGCCCCTTCCACTTCCGGAGGATCCCGACTTCGCAGACGACATCCAGTTCGAAGAGTTCCATTGTTCCCTTCGTACGATGGCAAAAACAGCAAACAAACGCACAAATTCAGTCACACTTCACAAGTTCACTCACACTAACACATACATGGTTGGCGGCATCCGGTTTCGGATTTGTCTGTCACTGTGGCAAGCCACAGATCGCCTGCGTCTACAGAGGGACCATGGCTGGCCTGCGCTGCACCACCCACAGCTCCATCCACACACCCCATGTCCAGTGTAAACCCGAAGGAATAAGACCGGGAGGCATGTGGATAGGAGGCACATTTCATCAACGGAGCCGGCCCACACTCCTTCACAGCAAACAGAAGCACGCTGTATTTGGGGAATCAAGCGCACACAAGGCGGTGGTTGGACCGTAGTCCGCTCCACACTGAGTGCATGGAACCACTCTTTGAGCCTGGCACGGCCACAAGGACCGTGCACCCCGCCCTCTCCAGCAACGACCAAATGTCTTCTGGATCCAGTATGGACGAGGTAGTGGGGAATAGACAGGCAGGCACCTTGTCAACACGCACATCAAGCGCAGCCACACCGGGGATATCAAGTAACAGCCAATCATTTGAAACGACAAGATGAAATAAAATAAATCGAATAATGCATAGAGATACAATGATATAACTCTTCGCTAAATTAACATATGAAGTAAGTTGATTGACAACGAATCCGCGATAAGTAAAAATAGTCCACAAGTTACTTAAAAATACTACAAACGCAACAAAGTTATCGAAGATAAGCGCAATTAGCGTAAGCAACGTGGCCAGTTAACAGAAGAATATTCAGGTAGGCAGAACAAACCAAATAAAGTGGAATGAAATTTAACCAGCTTAAATAGACCTAGTTTAAGTATAAATTGGTTTAGCCCAACTGCGGTGAAGTGGCATCAAGAATGTAACATCAGCCTCACATCTATACAAACACACAAACCCAGTATGTTACTGGTTAAGATGCTATATTTTTTTCTCCAATTACCGACCATACCTGTTTGTTTTATCATGATCATGCATTCGCAGGCGTGCCCCGTACTGCCGGGAATAAAATATTGAGTTATTTATAGGACGAATCGCAGCGAAATAACCAACCACGTTCTCAACACCAATCATCGAATGAACAAACAAATTCCAAATTCCTTACAAAATATCAGCAACGCACAATTACGGCCTAAGGAGGAGACTATTTGCTACGGCATACATATACTTTACGAAACTTGACCTATGCGTCTAAGAGGAAATGGTACAGTTATTGTAGCTGGCATGGGCCCAGCCGACAGATGGGAAGAGTGCGAATACAGTCAGCATATTCGCATAACATCGACTACATGAGCTCACTTTAAAAGGATCTAATCGACTTCAAATTCTTGGAAGATACTTGGAACACATCGAGTAGTCATGAGTTCAGAGAGTTTTGGAAACAATCGGTTTGGTATAGTAGTTTGGTAACGTTTCGCCTTTAACATAAAGGCTTCGTCAGACCAGGTGAATCAGTGTGCAATTGGTGTGGGATTTTATAGCGAACAGGGGCGATAACCGCGTTACCCGAGTCTTGAGCCATGAGTCATTACAGGAACAGTTCGGGATGTCACCTCAGGTCTTAAGTCGACCAGCTTGACGAGCATCGATGCGTGGAGCAGATGGGAAAGTGCAAACCGACTCCCATTGTCAACACTATGGGCTTATCCATCAATGTCATGACGCACAAAGTAACACCTGGACTATTCCCACTGTGGTCGAACCACCTGAGGTGACATCCCGAACTGTTCCTCTAATGACTCATGGCTCAAGACTCGGGTAACGCGGTTATCGCCCCTGTTCGCTATAAAATCCCACACCAATTGCACACTGATTCACCTGGTCTGACGTTACCAAACCTACTATACCAAACCGATTGTTTCCAAACCTCTCTGAACTCAAGATGGAATCGACTGTTTTCTCTCCGTACTTACGAATGAAACCCAACATTATTTCATTTAAAAATAATGTTTCGGAATACTGGTAGCTGGGGCTGACGACTCAGTGGTGTAGTTCCCAACCGACTGAACTGGGCCGTTTTGTTGCAAACGTTTCGCCATCATGCGAAGGTGCAATATATTGTACGCTACATATCACTCTGCACTCTGACGATGTCACATCGCATAGCGAACAAATAAGCACGTGAATATTGTAGCTATGGTTACTACTCTGTAAATCTGGCAAAGAAGCAGTCGAAAATAACCGTGCGATGTTAGTGTAATGCTTTGGCTTTAGTTTCTTGGATTGATGAGATGCAGACATCTGATTTGACTTATACGGTAGGGAAATACTAAGCAGAAAATACGGAGATGCTGATATCGTTGATGCTGCTGCCTGATGAACTCAAGTCAGTTGGAAGATGGAACTATGGAAAACACAAGGAAGAATGGCGCACATAATGAGTTGTCCGGAAAATGGGATATCACATCCACCGGAGAGCAACTGGTGCCTTAAGTAAAGTGGCAAATGAAATTTGGTGCTGGGAATTTTGAAGATTCTGTAGAACACCAGCAGGGGTGTAGGTTAGTTAGGACTCAGCAACTGTTTTGCATACTGATAAAGGAGAAAGTCCACATTCAAATAAAATTTGGACGCTAAAGTGCATTCTCAATTAGAAAAAAGTTATACAGCAGCAATCGGAACTAGATGGATACTTACCTCGAGCGATTCAGGAGTGTCGGAATTGATGTCCAAAATCGAAAGGTCCACGTCGTGTTGCTCGAGTTGGTCGAACAAACGATCAAAAGCACTCAATAGACTGCAAACGGAAGGCAGTAATGTACCCGGAGTATCAAATAAATGAGCGAAAATGTGCGTGAGAACAGAATCGCATAGAAATAAGGTCATGAATTTGAGAAGAACAGTTTATGTATGATCATATGACCATAATCGGAAGTGCGTCGCGTGCATATTTGGCACACAATCCGTTAGTAGATGGGCCTACGCCCCCTCAGTGTTATCAGAGTACTTGCCAGTCGAAGTAGCCATCTACATTAATCGCATTAAGTGAGTACTACTCGGGGCCAAGTGAGACAGCATTCCATCACAGAGTGGACTATAGCCCATTGACCACATACGTGCGCGTATATCCAACAAGACTAGTTCCACCTATTTTATATCCGTGGTGCAAGTGCCCGATAGTTTAAAAGACTCAGGAGAGTCAGCCAGAAGAGTGAAAAGTAAATATGGCTCAGTGGCTTAAGCTGCTGGCTAGTTGGCATCTGCCTCTAGCGGTCATGGGATCGATCCTCTTTAGAGGACCGAGGGAATGCGCGCCACTGACGAGCCCCAATAGGGCGAAACGGCCGTCTGGCGCTTTTCCGGGCTAGGCTCTGCTATGTAGCTTGTGAACTGTTGGGATGAAAGCCTTATCAGATTTACAACTAAAATCCTGTTATTAATGAGTACTATAAACAAAATTAATGGCGCACAGTGAAAAACGGGTGCACTGAAGATCAGAGTGTTCGGGATTTCCTATCATTTCCTGTGCGGCCACAAAACCCACAACGAGGTGATCACACAGGGAACATTCACGGAAACAAAGGCGATTATTGGAATTTGGTGGAAAGAAGGTTGTTACTGCTGGTGGTTGTTCTCAACTCAGCGGATAGTAAACTTATCTGTCGTAAATACCAATCGGAGTTCACTAATAGCAGAGAAAATGCAACAAACAACGAATATCTAGAGGATTGGTGTTACACCTGGCGTTGAATCGATGAATATGTTTCCGTCGCTACACAAAAACAGTTTCGATGCGCTGTCGACCGGCCAAAGTACTACCATTCCCATTTCGAAACAGCTTAAGCATGTGTGAACATCCTGTCCGTAGTGGTCTTATCGTCACTGTTGCACGCCGACCACTAACGGGCCTCATTCAACGGCAACGCTCGGGTCCTTCATGTTGCATTTCTGCTGACGGCACAGATAACCCACACAGCTACTGCAAATTCGGGACCAGTTATTCTCCAAATCGGGAGACAGAGGCCTCACCGAGAGCTCACCACTTGGAATCGGCCACACAGCATAAGAAAATGGAACGCCGCTGGAACGTTTTCTCCCTTCGTGAAGCCCTTGATTGAATTTCCTCATCGCTGCTCTCACGATGAATTAATTTAAAACTCAATTTGATGACGCATTACACATTACATGTGTTATATGATTTAAACTCAAGTCATAGGGACACGGGACGGCTAAGGCATGCGAATTACGCTGGTACGCCGCAATGAGACTTCGCTGCCGCGCAAACACCACCAGTAACACGTGGGCTAAGGATACGGCGACGGTCGCCCGGTCCCGTAGGCAAGCTCGAACCCGCAACCTCCAAATCACAAGGCACGTTTGTGATCCTTTAGGCATGTGCTTTCACAAGCTGTGGCAAATCCACTACTCGACTAAATCCCAGAAGATTCATTGTTTAAAACAGTTAGTCCCCTTCAGTAGTTTGAACAACGAAATGAGAAGACGAATATTGGCAGATGCTAGCATTTCGTATTATCTCATCAGTACCAATACAATAACAGGGAAATTCTTTTATATGTCTTACAGGGCACAGTCAAACCAATCAAATTTATTGTTGTGGTCATTGTTATCGGATTACGTCCACGGCAACCGCAGGTTGACGACTAATTGCTTTTGGACACACAAAGCTGGTCTAATTCGGCTTATCGCGACGGCCTCGGCAAATCGTAAAAGACGTGTGTTAGTATGACGTAACAAGATCCGGAAAGCTGATAAGGGATTGATCTGGTGACGAATCGCCAAGATGTGCTTGCCTATGGAGGACGCTGGTGGCTTACGTGAACACGTATCATCGGAGGTGGATTGGGTAACTTCACGCTGAACCCAGTTTGGTAGGTGTTGCTTTACTCGGGAATCTAAAACCCGTTTGGTGCTGCCGATGTAACTGATACCGCAGTCACACACGATTCATTGTTAACAGCAGTCAAAATGACTCTGATTATATCGTTCAATAGAAACAAGTAATGCGCTGTGTTACCAGAAACTATCAAAGGCCGGTAAATATTCTCACTGGTTTGGCTCCAAGCCAAAAGTGTCGTCACTGGCTGATCGCAATACAAACCGGTACCTGGTCTAGAGGACTCAAAATTGGGTGGTACAAGTTTCTGCTCAGCTTACCCACATGGAAAGGTGGTCAAAAACTGCAATACTCTAGAAAGCAACATGTGGTTGGCTTCTACCCCCCCCTATGGAGAGGATGCGCTTCACCATCATACATACATACACACAGAAATTAGGCTGATCTGTCTTAACATGAAGGACACTTGTTAGTTGGCGGAATGCAACCGTTCGCAGTGATGTTCAGCTTAGAACAACGTGCATGCTTGCACGGGACTTTCCGAAAATTTCAGCAGCTTCACACCGGTCTGGTACAAATGTTGCCTCGACAAAACGCAGTTCCAGCGAGCTCGTAACATATGCAGTTCTGAATGTGTCTGAGCTGAATTGCAGTTCATCACGCAGACGTTAAAGGCAAATGGCTACCCGACAGCGTTTATAAAGTTTCACGGTCGCGCGAAGAAGGAAACAAACAAAATCCTCCTACAGAGTCAAAAATGCCCGTTTATCTCCAATTACCATTCAAAGAGGATGATGTGGCTACGCAACTCGAGCGGCGCGTTGCCACAACAATTCGACGTACATTCAGTGCTGCAAAACTGTGTCCAATTTGGGCAAGCAGTAAGTTACCAACGCTTCCGGTTAAGCTTACGCAGTCAGTCTGCCACAACATATTGCATTTACAACTTTGACTGTAACTGTGGAAGCAGTTGCAGCGGCAGAACAGACGGGTGTTTGCGTAAGCGGATCGGTGAGCACATCCCGAAATGGGTTGCTACAAGTGTGGCAAAAAAATCGCAGGGACAAAAGTCAATATTCAAATTGCCGGCCTCTTCGATAGCCAGACATCTACTTGAAACGGGGCACCAAATTGATTCTAACTTGGCGTTTACGGTTATCTACCGTAATGAAAACACCAAGATACTCAAGTTCGCGGAGGTTGTGGCTATTAACAACAGCCGTCCGGACCTATGTGTGTAGAAACAGTTGACCGTCACTCTCTAGCTTCTTTGGGGATAGCAACACTTGTCTCAAAGGTTGTGATTCTGTTGGAGTTTATACCCTTATGTTTCGTCCATTCCCATTATGATACCATTCAAATCATTGATTTTCCCTTTCGTGATCGTTAAATGTCGCTCGTTTGCAAGTGATCAGAAAGCGTGAAATGATATCATCGTGCAACACCCGTCTTCTCATTGTATTATTTGGACTGATACAGGGAACCCAGTGCTTCAAATTTCTATGCCACGAATTTTCGGGTCGCGAACGGAGATGTGCGAGTTGTTGAGTCTGCCACAAAATATGGAGTTTCTAAGCCAACGCTGTTGAGTCCATCTGGTATGCGCGCTTCGGACATTCAAAAGGTAAGGTTTTGTCACAGGACTAGGCGGACACACCACCAGCTTTCACAAATACTGAACAATCACCATCCGAAACCGTAGACTGATGGGCTTAGCCGCTTCAGCCTTGGTGGCTGTGTGTTCTGAAGATATCACCACACGAGTCTTTACAGCTCGTAGGAAGTTACAACCCCTCAGTGAGCTAAGTAGACGGAAGGATCTTAGACCATCAATCGATGGCAGGGTGTGCAGAGCCGTTGTGTCATCTGTATCATTGTATGGGACAGAAGCATAATTAACGCGCTCTGAAGAAATGGAGAAAATGGTCCTTTGAGTAATGACGCATTGATGAGTACCAGCGAAGCTAATCGTTTGATACTGGGTATTTGACACTAACGCCGTGCTGGCATCACTCCGTTGCGCTCGAACCGTTCAGAATGGAGTTGTGTCACGTTCTTAGGGTATCCGTTGGCAATAGGTCCCGGCATGTGCTACCAGTCAATATTGTGGCCACCTGTGTTAAATCTCAGTATATATTCAATGAGTTCACAGGATAGTATGAAGAAACTCACCGAAGGATGGGTGGTCAGGTGGTGCAAGAATAGTGTTTGTAATCCAAAAGTCCTCAGGTCGAGTCGGCGCAAATGTGGGCGATATCGCAGTATATCTACCCCTCACGCTGTTTCCTGGCAGCAAAACGTCGGTACGGCGTGCCGGCGTACAGCTGGGATCTCTCCGTGTCTGTCGTATAATTGGATAAGAGAGTCGGGATAGATCACATTCGCGGTTAGGAACCCTATCAAATATGGTGCGACCAAGAGACCAGTAGCGCACCACAAGCGCTGACTTCGAATTACACCCCGTAATCCATTGCAATGTGACTGGACCTCAGACTGGTGCGGTGATTTGCGTACCCCCGTGGCCCATAGAACTATGCTGGGTGGCACTATCCAAGTGTTTTAGAGTCACTCATATCAGACAGGTCAGTAGTTAAGGTCAGAGTAACTCAGTCTCATAATCCATTCCTCTTCAGAGATTAGGGAGAGGTCGATGGCCCTCTTCCTTTAAAACCTAGCCATGGGAGACAACAGATCTACGGGTTATAAACTCACAGCTCGAATGGTGTAGAGCACGGGCGCTATGCATTGCCTCTGACAGTGGGAGGACGCCTTCCGGTTCTCAATGGTTTGCTACCGGCCGCCTCGAGCCATGCAGCCACTGCTCAAATTGGAACAAACCCGCCAAATTCCACCTACGGCTGGTCATAGCCACAGTTACGTAACGTAATACGGTAGTAAAACACATGCGAATTGTACAAATCTTCAAAGGCTGTGTGTGATAGGCCCCGAGAAGATTCCAATGGGTCTCTGAAATCACGCTCCCGAGTGGGACTTGCTCCGCACTGCTTTGTGGGTTAGGTTATTGAGCCAAAGTATTCGGGTGGACTCCATCAAGCAAACCTCCAGATCCCCCACTGCCTTGTGGGTCAGATAGTTGAGTAAAAGGCTAGAAGTGGGGCACCTCGAACAAAACCCCTCACCCAGAATAGGCAGCAGGATATTATCATCTGCCCTCTCGACCACGTCGACAATACTCCCTCTTTTGTTATTTCCATCTCCACTCTCAACTATCTTCTTCCCTGTCTTCTGAGCAAGAGTCTGCCGCTGACCTCGATGCTTCTGCCCTCGATACTCGTAACTCGTCCATCAAACAACGAGCCCCATGTCACACTGGTTCTTTTTACGTCCGCACTTTGAATCAGATTGCTCAACAAGTAACACTGACTCATACTTCGCTTTCTTAGTAGTGATGTGTGTTGTGTCTCCGAAAAACGCACACAAGATAACAGCGTAGTGACGAATCTTCGAATCCCTGGTTCTGAATCCGACGACAATGACTACACTCTTCGCATCTCTGGTGATACCGAGTCAATGGCTAAAGGTATTTACCGTGTTGGTATCGCCCTTAGCAGACATGTTGAAGGTAATCTAATCGATTGGCTACCAGTGAATAGCCGCATGTGTGCGGTTCGACTTCGAACTTCTATTGAGATTAATAAACGCTGTATGAAGACAAGCTGCCTTTTCATCGACTCCGTTTATGACCCTACGGACTGCACTTTGGCGGCGTGAATCGTGACAACTGTATCCACCGCTCTTCGGTGCTCGGATTATAGTTGATCAATTGAACTGAAAACTGAACCCAAGGTAGTTATTAAACCATCACTAGTAAGTTTTATTATTACTATTGTTAGTGCTGATGTGATTCAGGTCAACTGGATCCACCGCACATGAATGTACGGATTTGAAACGCACTGAACCATTGCATCAGACGCAAACGATGATTACAGCGTCAAGTATTGACAATGGTCCTATTGCAAGTGGGATAAGCACCTGATGCGAAAACTTTTGAATGAAACAGTACCTGTCAGCCAACCGAGAGAAGAATACGTCGAAACACAAGCGCCCAAGCTTCAAGACAATTTAAAGGAGTGCGAGACGAATGTATATCACACTGCCGAAAGCAGTCACAAGCCATAGATGGAGCGTGGAGGTACTCACCGATCAAAGAGGACCGAAGACATACAAACCAGGTTGCTCTTGTCGTAATCGAAGAACACGCTGATGAGAGAGAAAAGCACTTTCACATGAAGACCGATGGAAAGACGACACTCCTCTGAAGCAAAAAACGGAAAGGGAAAGATGCTCAAACATAAACCATTAGCAAAAACAAAAAATCTAGTGAAACTGTGTATCCATTCTTCAGTGCTAAAACTGCACAGAGAAACAAATGCAGGTAACTAACTGATTTTATCTTCCACTTGATGGAGTAAAGCCAATTGCTCTGTGGTGCTAGCTCCCTTTTTACCGCGACTGGCGAGTATTTCGTTGAGTTTCTTCACAACAATCTCGTGAGTGATCTCCTGTCCCTTCTCAAAAGCTTGCACCGGCGGTTCTGCCCGACCCAAAGCATCCACCACGGTAGTCCACACCCCTTCATCTTCGTACAATGATGCCATCTTGGTTGTCTTTTTGAGCGAGCGCTCCTTCGCCGCCTTTTTCACCTTGGTTTTATCCTATTGGAAAGGAAAGGAGAGAGAATTTCCAAATCGCGAGAACAATAGACCGCCATCGTTCCCTTTACGCATGATGGTGAAGTGCCAGAAAAAAGGATGCTTGAATGTACTGCAACAGCTAGGAAAACGAGATGAGAGATCGGCAGAGTAATTAGTTGGAGCAATGTAATCCGATGAAAAACGATAAGACTGGAAGGAAAGTGAGAAAAGAGAGGAGCAAGAGTGAGGCCTATGGGGTCACGAGGTACTTGAGGACAAATTCTTATCGTAGAGGACTAGGAAGCAAATGGCCTCGAATTCGGCTGAGATGCCAAGAAACCGCCGGAAGATTCCAAACCTCGAGTTGTAAGCATCACCGACGGCGGCAGCCGTAGATCAGCAAATTGACCTGGTGTGCGCCATGGTGATGAGAATAAATAGGTGAAGGAAAATGTGACACTTGGTGAAGAGCCCAAAGCTATCGATCAGACACTCGGGAGCCGGACGGACACACACTATGCGAACAACACAACACAGAAAAAACTACTGGCTGTCAAGCGTCATGATCCGTCCCTATTCCACAGATTGGCTCAGTAGCAGACATATCTTAAACAGGCAGTCCGAGTACGAAACGATAGAAAATGCGCCACTGGTGCCGACGGCCAGCCACTCATGATGGAGTCTCCCGCCAAGCACAGAGTAGATCGCGTAGTGGGCGGGAAGGATAATTACCACTTAGTTTAGACGTTAGCGGCTATATCTCCCGTTGTTAAATCAACCTCTGCCCCTCGTCGAGCCGTGCACCATCCTACATTCGGCGAACAAGATTGCGTCCTCCTAGGTCAGCGATGAGCGGGCACATGTCGCACGTGTCAAAGAGAACGCAGGTTAGCCAACGTCACTTGTTGCGCTGAAGAATCCTCATCGCGGCGCACATGCGGTGCTATTCGACAAGAGGAGTGCCCCGCACGCGATGAGCTGATTGCGCTTTCGTTCTTCAGACTGAACGGGTCAACTATCACTTCCATACAGGCGAGCGGTCCCTACTGTGGTCCGAAGAGAAATCTCTTTTGGTGCCACAAACCTAGCAGATTCAGGAGTGCACTTTCAGCTTCTATGAAACCCCAAACAACTTCCGCAATGGCGAATTCATCTCCATTACATAAAATGATTAAATACCGTTTCTTGCCGATACAGATCAAGAGCTTGGAGCAGCAAATTGTGCCCAGATGTGACGAATCAATAAAATGATGGGACGACTGTAGAAAGCTTGTCCACGGTCAATTATGCCATCTCGCGATTGTTAAACGCAGGGTGGTATCATTGGTATAATGCAGAGTAACCAGTTTTCCTCCCGTGAGGCAAGTTAGTGCCTTCATCGTGGAACTCCAAGAGCGAACCCTCTGTGGTGAAGTTCATGATGCAGTTGAACAAAAATGGATAAATGGAACAGTTCTGACGAGCGCCACTAAATGTTGAAAAGTTGTGTGATCAGGAGTCTGAAGCTAAGAATTGAACTAGGTCACATGAAACTTAAAACATTGAACGTCCACTTCATTATGTGGAACGGGTAAGCCGGGAACACAGTGTCGAAATGAACACCAAACCGACACAGGTGAATGCTAACAGATGACTTACGTTCCACACGGTAAACGGTGTACACAGGAACGTGACCATTACACCTAGACACAATGCCTAGTCCAGATGCGAAAAGACGTCGCGACATTGTGGCGGTGCGATCAAAAACCGCGGCGAGTAATCATCGTGAGAGGCTGATATACGGGAATGTCACATAAATCCAAGGTACTGAAAATTAATCCCAACGAAAGTCACGCTGCAGATGTGCAGTATAAGAACAAGGATAAATTGGTGTCATGAAACATCAGCATACATATATTAATCGGGGTACCAAAGCTCCTGAAATGAAATTGGTTTCATGTTAAGTCAAATGGACAGCGAATTAAATGTGCGAATCAGTAAAGGCCAGTACCTTCTTTTCATCGGTAGTTTTCTTCAAGAAGAATACAGAAGGATCATCCTTGAAACGTTCCATATCCACATCAACGCTGCTGGAGCTGGAGCTGTCACTATCCCAAAAGTCATCGCTGTCCTCCTCATCTTCGTCGTTGTCCTCACCTTCATCGTCCAAATCGTCGGATTCGGAATCGGACCCTGCCGCCTTTTTGGCCGATTTCTTCTCAGAGGCTGCCGAAGCTGTGACCTAAGAAAAGTTGGTAGGCAAAAATACATAAGAGGACTCATGAATTTCAGCACATAGTGCATCGAAAGAAAGGGAGACAACGATGGTCATTGTAATGCAATACTTACTTTCGTATGAGGTACTTCCGTATCGCTTTTATCCTCTCCATCTATTGAAAAACAAGCTGGTAAGGTGGAATTTAACTACCTGATTCTTTTGATGGTTCATCTTCTTGATAGTTCTCGGGGTGCTGCAGAGATCCTATTGAAAAAAGAATAAGCTTACCTCACGAAAATCCTTAATGCTTTCCTCGAAATCACGGTTGTATTTTTTGACACGTTGACGAAGAGCGGTCAGTGCTTTCGCAGCAGCTCTGTTCAAATCTTTCTTCTTCTCCCAAGAGTCGTTAACAAAGTCTTCGAGCTCAGCAATGGAACGGATGTAAAAAGCAGGCACACTGTCGATTTCGTTCATCTTGATGGACTTTTCGTGCACGCGTGTAAGACTCTCAAAGTCTGACCGCATGAAATGACAGCGAAGTTGGACGTACCCACAAGAACATTTGACATATCCCTAATCTTTTTGTGATTGTTTAGGTTTTTAATGATACTCTGCATTTCTTCGTAACTACGTGATGAGAGGTAAGTCAATGAGAGTGATCTGGAAATACCGTTTATCTTTTGCACTTTTGACAACCCGTTTTCCGTCCTCCTCATCGCTCAAGTAGTGGGCGAAACGATTCTCAACACGTTGAACTGGGCTCTCGTCCGAGTCGCTCTCGGAAGAGCTCAGCGTGTTTGCGAACATACTCGACGTCATGGTGGCTATAACACGGAATGAAGATTGTATAGATAAAATTCACAAACCTAACGAACATTGATGACGCAAACATAGTAAATAATATAGGGCAATGAAAAGAATGAAAGACGCTGCAAAGGATTACGGCAAATTATTGGCGATTGGTGTTTTTCTCTCAAAAATCGTATTCTGTCGGTTTACGAGCTGCCTGGGCGACTTTTGGAACAGCTTTCTCAATACCTCGCTTTGCATACAATAATGAGAATCTTATTCCGATTACGCTTGTCTGCTGGATAGGAAGACGCAGATAGCGTGATCAATAAGGAAACGGAAATCGTAAAAACGATTACTGAATTGTTTGCTGTGAAGAACAAAAATAAGGAAACGAAGTGCAAAGTGATTACACGGGGAGCGATTGATGGATTCGTTAATTGCGCTGCTGATTAAAGCAAGCATCGGCAGTACGCCAGTACGCAGTAAGGACGCTTCGCTGCCGCACAACCACCACCAGTCGCGCGAGAGTCGCCTGGTCACCTACGCAAACTCGAACCTGTGCCATGAGATTACAAGGCAGGCTTGTGATACTTTAGGCTGGCCCATGGTCTAAAGCATCTCTGCTGGTAGCGATATCAGTGACCACCACAACTATAGAGAAACACCTGAGTGTTTCTATTACGCAATAATGTTTCTAGTGGCAAGTTAGTCGCTACAACTGCCAACAAAGGAGTAAGTACATCTTTACGAATTGCTCCAGCCGCTCTGTTGATGCATCGCATTCAACCAAGACCGACTTCGTTCGATGTTAGTATGTTCATGCGCATTGTACAACAACCGGTACCCGCGTTTTAACTGAACTATCAAGACGCGCTACTCGGGAACAGACAAAAAAAACGATGCGGTGTCGCCTGTAGATCGTTACCTGTCCTGTGCATGGTGGGAGGTGTAATAGCCCAACATATAGTAGACAACGGCGTCGGAGTTCAATCAAACAGAAGTGCAACGGTGGCATAATCAAGCGAGTCTAGTTCAACAACTGGTTCCGAGTAAACGGACGGGAAGTTTTGACGAGCAAGGTGAGAGAGCACCTCCCGGTGGCCAAGGGTTTGCTACCCCTTACCTCCAGCCAGATAGCTCCGGGGTAAATTGTTGCAAACCAGCCAACTCCCATTTGCGACATATCGTGGTCGCAGGTACGTAACATAATACGGTCATAAAACACAAGTGCCTTGTTCTGCATCGTTAAAGGTCTCAAGCAGATCCCAATGGGTCTCTGCAATCACATTTTCGAGCTACATATGCTCCCCACTGACTTGCGGGTTAGGCTATTGAGCCCAAGGCTTCGGGTAGAGTACATCAAGCGGACCTCCATGTACCCACTGTCTTGTAGATCAGACTAGTCAAAAGCTAGAGGTAGAATATCTCGAACAAAACCCCTGGCATGGAATAGGCAGTCGGAGAGTATCACCAGCCCTCTCGAAACCGTCGACAATACTCCCATTACTTCTTATTTTTCCTTCCCTCCAAAATCTCTTTTTACCTTTCTACTAAGCAAGAGAATGCTGGTGACTTCTTAGTTGCCGCCATCGATACACGTTGCTCTTTCATTAAGCCTAATTTCATTCCACATTGGTTATTTTAACGTCCGCAGTATAGATCAGACCGGCCAGAATGCAGCACGAACACTCACTCTTCACTCTTTTGGCATCGAAGTGCGCTGTGTCTCCGAAAAACGCATACAAGATAACAGCGGTGTGACGAATCATCGACTCATCATCATCAATACACGTAAGCCGAGGGTGAAAAACACACCTCAGTTAAAGTGCCGCAATATAAAAAAGATAAGATATTAAGCAATATAGACTAAAAATGCCATAGAAAAGTAACGTCGCCAAATATCACATTATGCATACGGTTGAGATCGTTGTTGGAGAGGGAAGCTAAAGGGAAGGCGAGGGACAAAGAGACTCACAACATAAACGCCACTGAAGTCGACTCCTCGCCATGTCAGCTGATGTATCCAATCCAACGTGTTCATCGTCCTTCGGACGTCAGCCAGGCATTCGGGAAACAACAACCGACGCCAATTTCGAAGTGAGGGACTTCATTCCCCTAGACCAAGGCATCACTTGGCTTCCTCTCCTCTTCTTCCATCCAGTTTGCCGTAAACCCTCAATCTGTCCAAACTATGCGCATACAGTGCTCTTCTGATGTTTACATATTTATCGAGTACACCATTCCTACGCATACAGTCCTAAAAGGCACATCGATCAATCGAAACAAAAGCCCCTTTGATGTCAAGGAACACGACTACGGTGGATCGCCAATAAACATGGCGGTGCTCCAACAACTGACGTAATGTGAGGATGTGATCAATGCAGCCTTGATTTCGACGAAACCCGGCATGCTCCTCGCGCTTCTGGCTTTTACGGGTGCCAGTTAGTTTATGGAAGACGACAGATGCAAGTAGCAGAGGCAACTGAAATCAGATTGATTCTACTATGATTGCCGCATTCCGGACGGCAGCGTCCCTTGAAAATTGGGACTATAACGGAGCGGCTCCAGCCTGTTGGGACAGTCTCTTGCTCCCACAGATTCAATAGTAAGTTATACAAATAGTCCAAAAGAGCAGGTCCCCCGAATTTGAAGAGGGAAATTGTGTATGGAAAGATTAATCCATTTTTTGGCGGCGTTTTCAATTTCAAGCGTTTGATTACACGTTCAATTTCTGCGCGTGAAGGCAAATGAAGGGGGACGGCCCAGGTAGTAGGGTGATCATAGGCCTATGGGGAAGCTGGCAACTGAATGATTGAACTGCTACTCAAAGTGTTCAGGCCAACGTTCTTAGCGTGTTGATAAGCTGTGGAATGACTTTTCACTTGTACATGATCTCGCTAACACAAGGTTTTCTGATGCACATTTTCTCGGATCAGACGGAATAACTTCCGATGGATGCCAAGGGCAGTAGCTGTAACCTACAACGCACGATGAGACCACCACGCTTCGCGGTCTCTTCAGGCTAGCAAACAGTTTCGCCCTGAGATCTTTGCGAGTCTAACTGTATTCGCTTCCAGCCGGAACACATCGGCAAGCATCCAGAAACTCCAGAGACTGTGTAGAGACCAATGTTTGGGTTGGTGATTTGATTTGCAACATGAAGACTTGCCTGCTGCTGATAACCTCCGGCGGGTATGTGACCAGTGATCTTCAATGAGCTCTTACTCAGCTCGGATGTCAGCATATTTTGATACGCATTCAGAATATCTGACTTTGCCCGCTGGCAAGTGTCTATGCGCTCACAGCGACGTTGCAGACTTCCGTCAAAACTCACCCGAAGGTCGGCGCAATCAAGTGTGTGGTCATAGTCAACGCTCGTAGTCCAAATCGAGTGAAAGTTTTGAACACAGCCTCTCCAGTGGTAAATGATTGCGATGTTATCGATTTGGTTCCATGGCTAGTCCGAGGTTGGTGAGCGCCAAGTCAATCTTCTGCAGGTGCTGCGTCGAACGTTAATGCTCGCGATAAGAAGACGAACCTCTTCACACAGGTGTAGGAATCGCTCACCGTTATTATTACGGAAGCCTACACTATGTTGGCCGCCCAGATGAAGTTCTTCAGTGGACAGCTTTCCGATATGGGTGTTCAGATCACCAGCAGGCACCACAGTATCCGTATATTTTCTGTAACGGAGGAGCGTGTTCAGTTGGTGATATAATTTATCCTTCGCCTAGCCAGCGCCACAAATTGTGGGCGCGTAGGCCGCAATGACAAACAAGCACCGTTTGTTCCCACGCGACGTCGAGGCTCTGAAAGAGCCACCCGATCTGACAGCACACATCTGGCTGTTCATGCGGATCCAGACGATCAGGACAGATGCAGCCCGGAGGCTAAGAGCAATGCCCACACCAGTTTGACCGGTATTTGAAACCGCTTCAGCTCCGGACAAGCGCTATGAAAAAATACCTTCAGTGTCGCACGTTGGGGACCGCAGTGTAATCAAAGAACACGAATCCTGCAAGCGAGTTTATGATGAGCAGCAGATATCGATTGGTAAGGTCTCCAGTGTTCGAGCAAGTGCTGCCTATTGGCCAATCTGTAACAAAGTGCGCACACTGGGGCACGCCAACCTTAGGGAGGATCGAGGAAACCAAATAGAAGCAGATGTACTGACGTTATCCGTTTAACTGGCCATGGACTTGTCGACTGAACCGGAGCGACGCTCCGCGATTGCGTGAGTCGAAACTAGAAGGTAAGCGATTACTGAACCAAGATGGGGGAGGGCCAAAAAGTGACGGTTGAAAACACGGAGGATAAAAGTGAACTTTAAAAGTGACGATAAGGATGAAAAGTGCAAGAGGAGGGATGAGAAAAGGGGAGGGCTTGAGCTGTAGATTCCAAAGTCCTATCCACTCTGCTGGATGCAGCAGATAGGGCGCCATTTATTATCCTCTGCCACGGTCAGAGAATCAAGAAATAGTGTGGAGGAAAGGCTCATTGTATCGCGTGGGCAGAATACTGCCAGATTGCCCAGACCTAGACAGGAGAATGATTAGGGTTTTCAACCAAAGTCTTTGGTTCAAAAACTTGACTATGAAGCTGCGGTGTTTTGGTAACGGGCTACTTAGAGTCCCTTTTATGAAGAAAGTAGCCACCCTCACTTAAACCCCCAACCTGGAGGGTCAAGAGAATGGGCTTGTCAGGCCTCTAACCCCTGGCCAGTCTTGTGTGAGTGGTTTTGAAGATGCTAAAGCAACACCCAACATAGCCCAATGGATCGCTTAGGCACGCAAACCATCGCACCACGCTAAGGTCCAGTATCGTCTTTCATCGACTCTCTGGCTCTGAATCTGATGACAATGGGGTTACACTCTATGCGTCTCTGGCGATATTGAGTCGATGGCTCAAAGTATTTACCGTGTTGGCATTGCCTTCAGCGAAATGCTGAAAGCAATCTCATCATCATGATCATCAAGACACGTTAACCGAGGGTGAGGAACACGCCTCAGCTAACGTGCCGCAATACAAAAATGGTAAAACATAAAGCAATGTAGATTTAAATACCATAAAAAGGAGCATAATGCTAATATCACATTTGTGATCGTTGTTAGAGAGGAAAACCAAAGGGAGGAAGAAAGAGACTTACAGCACAAACGCCACTGAAGTTGACTCTGCGCCATAATCAATCATAATCTATTCGTATGAATACCGGTGAACAGCCGCATGTGTGTGGTAGGATTTAAAACCTCTATTAAAGTTAATAAGTACCGTCTGAAGACAAGGTACCTTCTCATCGCCTCCGTTTATGCCCCTACGGAATGCAGTTCAGAAGGTATCAAAGACGGTTTCTATCAACAACTCTCACGACGAAGAATACTTACGTCGGTGACATGAATGCCCAAGTGGGTCATCTTTCAGACTATGGACAACATCTGGGAAGCCGTTTCGGAGTCGATGTACGCCGAACAGACAATGGTGATGGAATACTGCCACTGTGCACCGAAAACAACCTTTACCTCAACGGCACTGCTTATCAGCACAAACGTCCGCACCGAGTCACCTGGCGCTCACCGAAATCATTAATGGCGTGGACCCATAGTGAAAATATTGCGATCAGCGACAGATGACGCACATCAGTCCGAGACTGCCTGTCAATGTTGAGCATGTGCCTGGATTCCGACCACGCTTTAGTGCGCGCACGTTTGGCGCTCACTCTTCGCGCTTCAAAAAAGTGCCTATTTTCTAACGTCTTTACCCGTAACTTGAACTCACAGTCTACAGTTCAACAATATTATGACGGACTGGCCCACCAACTTCAGTGATGAATGAGATTGGTGAGCCGAACACCGACTGCGATCGTCTCAAACGCGGCACAAAGGATGCCTTTGACGCCTGCTGTGTACCCAAATTGAGACGTCGTAACTGTGGATGGATCCCTGAAGCACTGATCAGTTTGATATAACGGAAACAGATTCCTATGGGCACTGAGTTTCAACGAGACTGTAATTTTCTGAAACGACGTCTGACAAGGAGTCTTCGAACCAACCGGGAACGTTGGTGGATTGCCACGGCCCGTGAGATGGAGATCCAGTGACATTCCAGCTTATCTGGAACACTGGTCTGAGAAAGCCGCTCGTTAGCGGGACAATAGCTGAGAAAGACGGGCAGCTGATCCATTCAGAGCGTCGTCGACTAGCGCGTTAAGCGGAACATTTTGAAGAGCAGTTCAGCGGACCTGGTGTGACACTGCCGCGTGCCGAATTGCCTGAACCCATGTGGGAAGTTGATGTCATACTTCCCACTTTGGAAGAGATTTGATATAAGCTTTCTGTGAAACGGCTTTCTGTGAAAAGGTTCACGGACCCAAAGACCTTCCTCCACCTTTGCTAAAAGATGGAGATGACTCTATGTTTACTGGACTTGCTTCCCTATGTAACACGATTCGAAACAATGAAAAAGTGCTTTCAAATCAGCAACAATCAACTGTCGTGCCTATTTTCAAAGGTTAGCGCACTTCGTACGAAAATCATCGAAGCATTAGTCTTGTTTGCATTGCCTGCAAGCACCTCAAGAGCATCATTCACCGACGACTTACTGGTCCGCGTGAGAACTTAAGCACTGTAAGCCAGGCTGGCCTGCGCCCTCGCCGTGGTTGTATCGACCACATATTTACTCTCCGCCAAGTTTTAGAGCAGAGAAACACACAGACGACCGACTATGGTGGTTGCCCTTGACGTGAAAGTCACATTCGACTCTGTTGATCGTGGTGGCTTGTGGTACTGCTTATCCATGAAGGGCGTGCTAGCTAAATTCTATTCCATTATGCAGTCTCTACTGTGACTCCCGAGGCCGTGCAAGGGCCTACGGGAAAAGGTCCCCTGAGTTCTCCATGACAGGTGGGGTTCGCCAGAGTTGCCCTATATATCCTCTCCTCTTTAATTTTGTGATCAAAATGAGTATGAATGAATCGCTTCTTTCGGACTCTACCGGAGTGGAAGTTCTGCCAGATGACCGACTGACAAACCTAGGGTATGCGGACAACATAGCTCTCCTTGTGTCCGACGCAGTGTCTATGCAAACACTGCTGGTTAGACTGACGCGTAGCGCTGCACGCTTCGGCATATGTCTTGTACCTTCAAAAAGCAAAGCACTGTTGCAGGACTGGAGCGACACACATCCGACTTTTGCTAACACCGAACAACCACTGGAAGTGGTGGATCGATTCACTTACCTTAGTAATTGTCACTCCTGGTGGTCAAATCACTTAGGTTACTTCGCGTATCAACAAGACCCGTGTGACCTTCCAGAGACTCAACTATCTATAGAAACGACGGGATATCAGCTTTTCAGTGAAGGGGAAGGTGTATAACGCTGCGGTAAGACCGGTCTTACTGTACGGATTAGAGACCTGGCCAGTTCGCGGCGAAGACATTAAACGCTTGACCGTGACGGTGTTTACAGAGTATTGCTCACGTCTGGTGGGAATACCGGGTGAGCAGTGCTGAGGTCCGTCAGTTGGTTTCTAGCAAGAAGCCTTCTGGTGCTATAATCGAGTGTTGGTTTAATCTTAATCGCTTAAGTTGGCCAGGCCACGTCCTCCCGTTGGTTGGCTTCGTCGGAATAAAGTATACGCCGTTGCGGTAGCAAGCTGGGCGAAACCGCGAGGTGGCCAATCCACGATGTGGCACAGAAGCAGGAGTCGGCCTGTAGCCTAAAGTTAACGAGCTCGCCTTGTAATCTGGCGACACGGGTTCGAGTCTGCGTAGAAGCAGGGCCGGTGGCCGAGTGGACTGCACGTTTGCTTTGCACCATTAGCTCACCGGTTTGAATCCGCGTAGGGGTGGGCGTCCTCGCGGTGTACTCAGCCCGCGCGCGACTGGTGACAGTTGCGCGGCAGCGAAGCGCCGTTACGGCGAACAGCTAACACATTCTTATTAATATTAGGGGCAGGACGACCCTCGCAGTATCCTTAGCTTACGTGTGACCGGTGGTGGTTGCGCGGGACCGAAGCATCGGTAATGCGTACCGGCGTACTGCTGATGCCCTTACAGAAGCTGGAAGAAATTCACTGAGAAATGTGGTCAGGATGGCGCGTGCCGTCTTCGTGGATGGAGGCCTCGGGGTTGTTCACACTAATGGCTGGAAACAATATCAGACATGGCACCGTCAGTGGCGTTACTGCATCCAGTTTCCTGCATCTAGTTGTTAATTTTTGTTCCATTCTGATTATTCCAACGCATATTCTTCTGGCATCCATGTTATTTACATACGTTTGCACTCGACCTCATTATCTGGCTGTTGTTATTTATTGTTGTGACGTGAGTCGTCGCAACTGTATCCATCGCACTTCGGTGCTCGAATCATAGTGGTTTAACTGCAATGAACTGCGCGATTTCAAAACTTTGAAGAAGCAAGCCAGTTACATGGTACACCTTGTGGTATTATTGCTCTCCATATTTATCGTTGCTAATACACTTTCCTTGTTCTTTATACTTTCAGTTCTCGTCTGCATTCACAGACGAATAAAGCCTGAATTTCCAGGTCTTAATTCGTTAATCGTTGGTCTCTCTCTGGCGTTCTACCATGTTACAATTTATTCGTCTATGAAAGTATCACCATGGACCGTTTTCTCAGACCAGACCGTTTTGACGTTGATTCCAATGCTCCGGAAGCACAAAGACAGTGGACTCACTGGTACCATACCTTTTGTTAGTTTTTGGAATCTACTAAAACAGAATCCCGATAAGCGAAAAATCCTGGTGAACTACATAGCCCCATCAGTCTTCGAATATATCAATGAGAGTTTCAGCTTCGACGAAGCCATACACGCACTAAACAGCCTTTGTATCAAGCCTAAGAATGAAGTTTTCGCGCGCCACATTTTGGCTACTAGAAAACAAGACAGCGGATCTAACATAGACCAGTTCGCCCAGAAACTCAAAGTCGTTGCTAAGGACTGCAACTTCAAGGCAGTCAGCGCGCAGGAAACTCGTGATGGTGCCATGCGCGACGCCTTCATTACTTGGTTACTTACTCCTCAGATTCGACAGCGCTTATTGCAACACTGCGCGTTAAACTTTCAAACTGCATTTGCTTTAGCTAGGTTCCTGGAAATGAGACACCAGCACTCAGTGTTACCATAATACCTTGTTTTCCCCACCATGCCCATCAATGTACAACCAACCCGAGTCACTTCACTTGATTGCCAAATGTTTACCTTCGCCCCCATCATCACCATCACCATACATTGCCATTGCATCGAACGAAAAGTGTTACTTTGTGGTTTCACTCGACATCCGCGGGTAGTGTCAGGCTCGCGAGGCAATCCGCACGAATTGTGGTAAGAAGGGATATTACAAGAAAGCTAGTTTGTCAAATCCATCCAAGAACAATACTTCTCAGGCAACTTCACTAATTTTTTACTCTACGAGCTTAGTTGCCCCCGGCTGCTTAATGCAAGCTAACACCAAGATACAGATTAACGGTTCTGAACTGGAAGCGCTGATTGATACCGGCAGTT
Organism: Dicrocoelium dendriticum; assembly: GCA_944474145.2. Lineage (NCBI taxonomy): Eukaryota > Metazoa > Platyhelminthes > Trematoda > Plagiorchiida > Dicrocoeliidae > Dicrocoelium > Dicrocoelium dendriticum. Next base: position 3,474,222 of record OX104068.1, on the reverse strand, counting down.
CCGAAAGCTACGTCTCTGATACCGTTGCTCACAAGGGGAAATGGAAGATTAATCCGTCGCGCACGCGCTTCAACTCAAGTGCAGAAGTGTACCGCGGGGCATTGCAATGTAAGTCACATACAAAGGAGACGTGTACCACAACGTTAGACTTTCCGTGTCACAGATGTCCTGCCCGGGCACCATTTTCTTCAATTACAGGAGAAAGTAAAGATTTCGTTCGGTGGCAAGAAACCTCCTATGTCTGTCTGCAGCCTCACCAGTGCAAAATTTGAAGCCCTATTACTCTTCCGTAACTTTGCACTGGAGTACAAGCACATAGCGACGAAGTCCAGACGGCACAGTCCCACTCACGATACTTTCAATCGTTCCGAAATAAACCGTCTCCTACAGGAAAATATCATCGAGCCATCCTTTTACCCATGGAGAGGCCAGGTGCTAGTAACTACTAACGAAAGGCTCAAACAAAAAATGGTCGTAGATTACAGTCAAATAATAAACCGGCTATCCCACCTCGACGCTTATCCTCTTCCTAAACTGGACGAAACAGTCCAGAAGATCGCCGCCAACCGAAAGCAAATATCAATTTTCGGCAAGCGTTCCCCAAACCATCGAGCTTGGCCTTTAACGCAACTTCCGTTGGCTTTTAACGGTAGCTGCTGCACCAACTGCCGTCCACGGAATCGATTTCCTGCATTACTTTAATCTAGTGGTTGATATTCAGCAGCGAAAGTTAATTGACAAACGCACACAATTGTCCAGGTTTGTAATGGAGACGTCATCCGAAACCATCACCCCTATTTATCCCTTGCCACAAACAGAAGATGGCTGGTTAGAACGGTTCGCGCAGTTCCCACAGCTGGTTCGCCCTTCTAACGCCATTATACCCATAGTATCTGACGTAACGCACCACCTACCAACCCGTAGGCCATCAGTCTACGCTCGACCACGACGCCTTGCCCCTGATAAATTGATGGTGGCCAAAGCGGAGTTCGAGCCGATCCGAAGGTCAGTGGGCTCCACCACTTCACATGGTGTTGAAGAAAACTGTCGACTGGCCACCGTGTGTCGATTATCGGGCACTGAACAAGCGTACCTGCCCCGACAATGACACGATCCTGCACAGTCATAATCTTACTGGCAGCCTAATTGCTAAGTCTGCGTTTAATAAAAGTGACCTAACAAGAGCAAAATATCAGATGCCCGTCAAAGAAGGTGATATCCCCAAGACCGCCGTCGTTACACATTTTGGTCTATTCGAGTTTCTGCAAATACCGTTTGACCTGAGAACTGTCGTATAAACCTTCCAAAGCGCGGCTTAGGTTTCGTATCGCCTTATCAGCGCGGCATCTTGGTAGCAAGCGCCACCAAAACAGATCATCTGGAACACTTGCAACTGCTGTTTCGTCTTCTATGCAACCATGGAGTTACCCTTAACCCCGCTAAGTGCGAGCTAGGTAAACGTTCGGTTGATTTTCTAGACCATCGGATCGTTGCATCCGGTATCGAGTCTCTTCCCGAAAAAGTCATTGCCATCAAAGATTTCCTGAACCTTCAACTTTCAAACAACTGACGCTTTCTCGGCGTCATCCCCAATTGCACAAACTTAATGTAGCCTCTAGCTGACTTTCTGCGTGACAGTCAGCGTACTATCGTTTTCACTGATGCTGCTCGATCATCTTTAGCAGAACGTAATTAAACCGTTGCAAGCAATGCTCTTTCGCGCATCCACAACCAAATGCTCCTATTTCGCTGGTACCAGACGCTTCACAAGCGATGCGGTAGGAGCAGTTTTTCAGAAGCTCGTCGATGAGTTTTGGCAACCATTAGGTTTCTTTTCGTAACGGATGCAATCGTTGAAACCCGTTACAGCACGTTTAGGAGAGAACTCCTCACAGTTTACTTGGCCATTCCTTACTTTCGTTCCTCACTTGAAGGTGGAGACTTCGTAATTTTCACCGACCACATACTTTTAGTTTACGCGATAGCCTCATGCTCCGGTAAATACTCGCCTAGAGATATCCGCCAACTAGACTATGTCTCAGTTTACGTCAGACATACGGTACGTCTCAGGTGTTCAAAACTTAGTCGCACCCGCCTTGTTCCGCGTCCAATCAATTACACCTGGTCACAGCATCAAGCTAGCAGCCATGGACGCTGCACGACAGACCGATCTGGAGGTTGATCAAATCCGAACGTTTGCAATGATTCGGAATACCTGTAGCTCGGGTTGGTAGTTAACGTTTTGATTCGTTCTCCGATCTGAGTAATTTAATGTCAAACGTTTCACCACTTCCCTCAGTGGCATCTTCAGTGTACAGCTCCGTAGGGGAAATCTCACGGAAAATGTCGTTGGGACGTAGCGTTTGAAATTACCATCGTCGATCTGTGTCCCGTGACCGAGGAAGGGAATTCCTCGAGGCATGGTTCTCTACGGAGAATTCCCTGAACCTCCGCATTGATCTCGATCCCGTGTACCTACAGCTGAGAAAGCGTGAAGCTGGACGGCTAAGTATCGAACAAACAGAGGTCACGGGACACAGATCGACGATGATAATTTCAAACGCTACGTCCCAACGACATTTTACGTGAGATTTCCCCTACGGAGCTGTACACTGAAGATGCCACTGAGGGAAGTGGTGAAACGTTTGACATTAAATTACTCAGCTCGGAGAACGAATCAAAACGTTAAATCCGAACATCTACCTCACTCCGCATCCAACCAGTTCCGTTACCCAATTCCGAAGGAACTATCCTTTGCGATGTCTCGCAGTCATCTGCGTCCTAAAGTTTCACATGCTTTCGCTGTACAGTGCTCGACACACTCCAGGTATTCGCGACTCGATAAAGATCGTCACGCAGTGTTTCGTGTGGCGCAACATCAACCATGAAGTAGGCCCGGACATGTATTCGCTGCCAACAATCGAAAAATCAACACCATGTAGTCGCACCTAATGGACGTCTCCCGACAGTCAGCTCTCGACTCGCCCACATTTACTTGGATATCGTCGCTCCCCTCCCACTTTCTAACGGCCTGGTCTGCGTGTTGAAAACAATCGACCGATTTACCAGGTTTCCAGAAGCAGTTCCGTTACCAAACATCAGCACAGAGTAGATCGTTCGAGCTTTCATAAATCGCTGGGTCTCTATATGGTTGTCCAACAACCGTAACCACAGACAGATGATCACAGTTCGCAAGTGTACACTTCCAAGAAGCGATAAAACATGTGCGTTGTAAACCTTCCCCATACCACCTACTGCTATCCATAATCGAACTGTATGGTAGAGCGATTCTATTGTCAACTAAAAGTCAGTCTCGGTATAAGAACAGCATCGTAAGCCTTACGTTCCAAAAGATCTTCACCACCGCCCGTTTGTCTTCATTCGCATTGATGGTCTACGCAGACCACTCGAACGACCTTACGATAGTCCATTCAAGGTCCTACAACTTAAGGACCACTTCTTCGTCATTGAACGTAACGGCAAGCACGAAACCGTCTCAATCGACCGCCTCAAAATTGCTTACATGAGTCGAACGACGACTCCAGTCCTTCCTCCTACGATGAATCAACCCAACCAATGATGGAGGAAACGCCTGCAGACAGCAACACCACAACCGGAAACCCACCTCCTGAGCCCTCTGACTCCGACACGCCTAAAATGGTTACTAGGTCTGGTCATCGGGTTTACTGGCCGACACGTTTCTTAGAACGTTAGTTTAGCATTTTTGCTTCTAACAGCGTTTTCAGGTCTTCATTCGCGTCAGTGCCCTCCGAAAACTACAAAAAGGCAATGTTTTGAAAACCCGAAAATATCGCAAAAGGTTTTGAAAAGCAGAAGAAAAACGAAGAAAAGGTTTTGAAAATCGACAGAAATTGTTTCCTTGACTTTTCGCTGCTTATCCGGTAGGTGCTTTTCCTGTCCGTTGCTGTCGCCCCTTCTGCAAGCCTGGCCTCCCCCGTTTCTTTCTTTTCACGTTGCGAACCGGAGAACACTCATTCGTGATCAAACACGAGTGATCGTAAGCTAAGAAGGTTTTCCCCCTTTTCTTTTATCGGCACCTTAAGGGAGGACATGAGTGGGAGCCCACTAGGGTATGATCGCCTGGTTCTCCCCCAGCAGCTGCGTCAGGTTTCACCTATTGGTCTCGCAGAAGGCTGGTCCGCGACGGGGAGTTCTCACGCAGTTCGAAGGGTCACCCACGGTTCTCTTCTAAAAGGGGGCTGTGGAGTGACTTAGAGATTGTCCTGTTTGTCTGTGAAAAATATTAGGAAAACATAATACCATTATGTACATAAACAACTTAGGAAGCTTGTCTGTTCGCACGATGACTACGGGTGTTTGAGTCACAATGACGAATCGCATTCGTACGCTTCCGGTTTTGCCGCCACGAAGAGTGTTGCTTCGTATCGGCTAGTGACTAGACATTTCCCCTAGCTAGAACCATTTTTACGGTGCTTTCAGTTAGCGGCATTTTACGTTTCGACAATAGACGTATATCCTGCCCTTATATTAATTTTTTCACGACTTATCCTTGGGGTGGGAGGAACCTGAAAATATAGCGACCGAACCATTCCGCCATAGGATCTAACTGGAGAAGGAATTGAATAACAGTTTCCGTACTGATCTCAAGATGATCCAGCAAAGATGAGCACGAGAGTGCGACGTCAGAAAACGGTTTCATTTGTATAAACGGATGAATACTGTTGGGCTGAGACTCGGTTTCGCAGCATCCTCATGAAGTAAGGCAGCGTGTTTACTGGAATACAGAGATGGAATGCCATTACCACTTTTGGTGACACTTCAGATATGAGAACATTTTGGGGGAGAACCTGGACTGTATAGCCAATTGAAACTCGTGGTTTTGGCGATTCTCTCGCTTCTTCAGGATACAAAGGTTCCTGAGCATTTTGTATTCCAAGTAGTCGGCCGTCGAACGTGTACACTTGAATTGGTCCCATAATTTGCGTCTTTTGTTCATCGGAGACCTCAATTGTGTCGGTCCAACGACCTTTCGTTGGATCGCTTTTTTAGAAATGGGAACAACCCGGTTGATTAGCGACACTATTTTGAGGTAAAAGTGAGTCCAAGCATCGTCAAGACTCAAAAAAGAGGAATGGTCCAGTCCATGTTAGAAGCAGCCTCCTGCAGACGCTGCGGATCGGCTCGACAGAAATTACGCCGGAAATCACCTTGGTAATGAATGGAAAATCGGCGTGCTCACTGGAAGGAAATAGCACAGTGATCACTCTTACCAATAGGTTGCATAACAACCAGGTCAATGACATCTGACGGCATCGGGGAGAGCACTTCCGATGGCTGGGTCACGTGTTGCGCATGCCAGCACACCGACTCCCGCGACGTGTATTGTTTGCGTGTTGTGGGTGCGGTTGGAAGAGGAGGAGCGGAGGCCAAGTGATAACTTGGTCGAAAGAAATGAAAACCCTCAATTCGAAGTTGGCGTCGGTTGGTGCATCCCGACTACCTGGCTGGGGCCCTAAGGACCGTGAACACGTTTGGTTGGACATACTCGCTGATATGGCTTGGAGCCTGCCCCAATGGCGTTTGTGTGGTGAGTTCCTTTGTCCATCCCCTTCCTGCTTAGCATCCTCCTCCAATCACGATCTCACTTTTTAGGCATAATATGACTCCTTTACGGCAGCCAGCTGTTAGCTCTCCGGAACGATGTCCATCCGTTACTGGGGACTCAGCGGGCGTGCCACCGTTTGTTTTCCTTTTCTTATCTTTGTATTGCGGCACAGTAGCTGAGGTGTTTTCCACCTCCAGCTAACGTGTAATGATGATGATGATGATGGGGAGAGCACTAGATCAAGAATGTGCAGCGTGTGGCCTGAGAACAACAGAGTGGGTGAAAATACATGATGAAACAAGTTACATTTGAGAACGGTCTGGAGGAGAAGAGTATCAGAAAAAGCAGAAGGAACACCACAATAAAGCAGGTCCTACTCAATGCCAGTTGCACTGAAATCTCCAAAAATTAAGCAGTCCTTATCTCTGGCGTGCGATTTAATTGAATCCAGTAAAAGAGCTCCCGAACCCAAGGTAGATCTATAGGCGACACATACCAAGAGAAATCTACACCCGTCATGAATACGACACCACAGAGCTTCGAAGCCACCATTTATAGCATCAAGTAAATGTGCCTTCAGGTGCGCCCTCCAATAGAGTATAACGCCACCGCCTGACCTCGCTCCGTGGCGATCAGCCCGGGAGAAGTGATATCCAGGGATATATACCTCTGAGTCACTGATGTCCTAGGACAACCACGTCTCAGAGAAAACCATCAAGTCAGGGTGATTATCGATGGTAAGAAGTTGAACCTCGTCCAATTTGTTCCGCAAACTGTGCACATTAGCGGACAACACACGTAAACCGTTCTACGAACAGGGCTTGAATTTGACACTAAATCTTGCTTTTGGCTTTGTTTCTCGCATGTCTGAGTTACGGCTGCCTGATGGCGCCGCAACTACTTGTACCACAGATGCATAAGTCCTGACCGGAGGCTCGGCATGCTGAGTAGCAACATTTACTGTGGAAGACGTGGCACGACTTTGCTTATCGATGGGAGTTATGGACCCAAGACAGGGAGAAGGAGGACCTGCAGGTAAGACTGAGTCCGGGGAAACAAGCAACGCAGTGAGGAAGAGAGAGACGTGGACTAAGCGGTGGTAAATCGGCAAGCAGACGTCCGTCGATGATTGTTATTCTGCAGGCGTCACAAAAGAAGGGGATAGCTAGAGACGTTGTCCGTTGTAGATACGCATTTAAGGACGGGCAGATATCACAGCAAGCAGTGTGAATCCAGCCATCACACAAGCAGCACTGTATGGCCTTCGACCAGTCAGTGACACCCTTATCACAAGAAGCACATTTAGAAGCCAGTGAGAAATGATAGACAGAATAGGACAGGATCCAGGGAAGAAACAAGCTTCCGCTGACCAAGCTTCACGTTTCGTGTAGCAGCAAGCAAAAAAGTGCCCCCAGCACTGCGACTTGATAGAATATTTTGGATTCTATAATGCTGAAAAAAACAGAAGCATGTGCAAAACGGACAACACACTATCATGAAGTAATGAGATTAAGAGCAGCCACTGAAGCTCAAGGAAATTCGGGAAACAGGGCCAACCAATGTTTGTCTAGGCTAGGTTTAAATTCCTCCACAGTTTCGCATGCTAACAGAGCGAAAGGAGGTTTGTTCCAAACAGGCAAAAGCCTGTTTACAAAGAACCTGGCTCTTAACTCCAGCCTAGATCTGTGCTGCTTTGATTTCACGCAATGGCCCTGCAAGCTGTCTGATGTAGTTCAAGTTCAAACAGATCGGTTGGCCTAAGACCACTGAGAACTTTCATGATTTTGAACGTAAACCAGTGGTAGCACGAAAATATACTCGTCAAGTTCAAGTCCAAGCGGGACTGGAAGGACAGGATTATCCTGTGAGTGTTCCTTCTTCAGCGGGTCGTTGAACTAGGAGTTGGCAGACTTTGAAATACTGATGGACCTAAAACAAAGACCGCATCACATCCTGTCCAACCAATTACTGCTCACATATCCTGCCCTAGCAGTCCCTGTTGGGCCGGTTAGGTGAAGTAATAAAAAGAAAAAAGTGAACTCAGAAGGCAAAAAGAGAAAGTGGATAGAGCTAAACAAGTAGAGTATCAAGATATTTGAGTCATTAAAAAAAGAACTGGCAAGTGAAGGTGAGTCAGTTAGGAAAAAGGAAAGGTTCGGTGTTGCCACCCAAGAGCATCTAGCTGGCGTGCAAAACCCTTAACCGTAGGTTCCCTAACCACGTGAACTAGAAGCGAATTCCAGCGATCTATAACTCGGCGCGACAGACGAGTTTCCGTCCTACTCCTATCAGACCGTGGCTTATGCAGTTTCAGTGGGTGACTGCGGAGATTAGGTAACGTAGCGGGACTAAAAAGCCCTGACAAGTCCGAGCCGATCTTACCCGTCAAAATACGATAAGTGAGAATCAGGTCCCCTCCTATCTATCGGTAGTGCATGAAGTACATCCCCAAACTGAGCAAGCGTTCAGGATACGTCTGTCCCCGTAGACCCTGCACTAACCGAGTGCTCACTTTTAACACCTCTAAGTTCATTTGGTCTCGGTTAAGACATGGTGAACGAGCCTGGACACAATATACCAGGTGGGGTCGGACGTATGCTAAGAATAGCTTCACAAACAAATTGGCCGTTAAGATTCCGAAAGAGCGGCGGATAAACCACATTATACGAGACGCCCGACAAGCAGTCTTCTTTTAATTGTCGCCAGAATGAAATACTGATGAGTGTACGACCCCTAGATCAACCTGCTGAGTGACAACAGGGAGTTCAACACCGCCGACAACATATCGGGTGGGAGGAGTAGCAGCTCCGATTCGGAGAACAGAGAACTTGACCCTATTTATGGGCATCAACCATAAGGTAGACCATTTCCAAAGATTATCCAAGGCACGCTGAATTGCCTCAAGACCCCTCGGGATATCCACAATATTCCAGGGATTAAGATCGTCAACAAACATTAGCGATGGCAATTCCAGCTCCCCCGGCAAGTCATTTACGTAGATCGCGAACAACAATGGCCCCAATACCGAGTCCTGCGGGACGACACTTCCTGCTGTCCTGAGCGAACGGCTACTCCCCATCCGTACGTACTGTTCCCTCCCCGCAAGGAAACCAGACACTCACTGGAGGGTGCGAGCAAATATTCCGTAATATCTAGGCTTTAGTGAGAGTCGAAGATGTGGAACAGTGTCAAAAGCAGTGTCAGGAACAGTGTCAAAAGGAACAGTGTCAAAAAGCTTTCGAAAAGTTCACGAATAGCACGTTTACAGCTTGGCGACTGTCTACCACTTCGACCCAGCTTTCACGAGCTAGAAGTAGATTAGTCTGGCATGGAAATCCTTTGCGGAATCCATGTTGCGCAACACTGAGAAGGTTGAATCGATTCAGGTGGTTCTCCACTGAATCCCTTATCAGCTTTTCAAACAACTTGACTACTACGCTTGTCAAACTGACAGACCGGTAGTTCGCGGGTAGAGCGCTGTCACCGCTTTTAAAAATCGGACAGATGATTGCCTCCTACCATTCCGAAGGTAGGAGACAGCTGTCAAGCGACATTGAAAACACGCATGTGTGAGGACCACTCAGTTCAGCAGCCCATTCATGCAACAGCTTCGGATGAATTGAATTAGGACCGGAAGCTTTAGAGGGATTAATGCCTTGCAGTAGCTCGAAGACCTGAGTCTCCGTTATGTTAAACTCAGCTAGGCAAGAATCCTCTGGAACACTTGAAACGAATACAACCTGTGGTAAATAGGTCTCCCGAGCAAAGACCCTAGTACACTGATGACTAAGTATACAAGCCTTGTCATAGTCCGTTTGCGCACGGATCCCGTCTGCTCGCAATAACGCTGGTATAGACAGTTTTGCTCCGCTGCGTCTTTTAACGTAAGCAAAAAACTTATGGGAGTAGCTGCGGCCGCGTCCGCTGAGCCCTGCTCGTACTGGAGACGAACAGTCCTGAGATGTTGCTTACATTTATTTCTAATCTCTCGACAACTGTCGTAGGTACTGGCTGATGGAGCTGCTTGGTAGGTTCGCCAGTATCTAGACCGTTTCTTGAGTAGGTGCTTGCCTGTGGTATCTATTCAATGGAGGTTGTGCCCGTAACCCTCTTTTCCACATGAGTGGAATATAGGGAGTGGAACCTCATTAAGGTATGCCTTAAATTTATCCCAGGTTAACTGGACAAAGTCGGTCATCGAGATCCCACAGTTCAAGTTCAAGTTCAATTGGGACCGGAACAGTAGGAAATCCCGCGAATGTTCCACCTTCGAAAACGTCGTTGATCCAACAGGGAAACCGGTGCCTTGATGTGCCAAAGGAGAGCCAAATCAACACACACGATTCATATGGTCACCAAACAATGCCCACGTGCCCTGCACTAGCAGTCCCCGCTGTGCCGGCCACGTGAAGAATAAAAGAAAACAGTAGTGTCAGTAAAGAAAAGGAAAACAGAGGAAAAGACAAGCTAATCGAATATCGTAGGCAATATTAAAATGTAAGTTAAAATGAGTTAAAGAAGGGTAAGCCGTAATAGACGAAGAAAAGTTTAAGACACGAAGGGGAAGGACTTTAAACTGCAGACCGAGAGCGTCAAGTCGATGCTCGAACTCTTTCAACGTCGGTGCCATCACGACGTCTGCAGGCAATGTGTTCCAATAAGCTATAACCCTACGCGATAATCTAAAAGTTGCCAAAACCCGGTCAGACACAATGAAGCTGCACTAAATTCATCAAATGAAGACCCCAGCGGTACATCCGCCTCGGTATTTAGCAAGACAGCCACATTCATGTGGAAAACAGAGCAGAAGTATAGCAAGTATTCAGCAGTAAAACGATCGCAATAAAAAGGCAAAAACAAGGTGCAAAACGGGATACAAAGTGGGAACAACTGGAAAAACTACTGCAGGAAACGCCGAAGACGGTTTGGCAAGTACCACCTTAATCGATGCAAGATAGCTAGGATCAAAGGAAATTTGACAATAGTCACAATGTGATTCAAGTGTTTATTCAAACATTGTTTTCCACATTATTTCAGATAAAAACTGGATCAGTATGGCACGTCAAAAAAGAAACATACCAGGTAGTATTCACAGGACGAGAGCTTTGCAGTACAGGATCACGCTATCCGCAGCAGCGATTTGAATTTCAGATTCAGTTTCAGGTCAGGTCAGGTCAGGTTAGGTCAGATGGACGATAGAGGCTTCCGCCTAACGCGCGTCCAGTTCTTGTGCCGGTAAGTGAAGCGGCCCCCGGCACTTCGACGTTGGATTGTCTCGTCTTTCTTCTGCAATGGAATGAAGCAAGAACAAGAGCAATCTCCGCACTTTCATATGCCAGCATCAAAATACACTACATATACCAGTACAACTACAATGGCTCTGGAAAAAGGATGGACCAACAATTGTCTAAACCTTTTGAAAGGCTTCTACGGTCTCAGACTCCACTAAATCAGAAGGATGTTTATTCCAGTAGTTAACTACTCGGTTCGTAAAAAACTTTGCCCTGATGTCCAAACGAGCTGTGTGATGTTTGAGCTTCAGGCGAGGCCCGCGCAGAAGGTCTGATGTAGCCAACTCAAACAGATGGGTGGAACTAATACCACTAAGTCCCTTAATGATCTTAAACGTCTCTGCGGATTTTGAGCAGTTCTCCGAGCTGGGTAATTATTTTGCAGACGTTTCGTTGCCTGACTAGGCAACATCATCAGTGCGGCTTCAGGGGCCTGGTTCGCAGTGCCTCGTAAGCGACTTCAGTGTCCAAGTGCTTATTGGTCGAGTTCTGTTTTGTATGCCAGGCTTCAATGAACTCACGTGCTTGCCGGCTTTTAGCCCTTCCGAGGATACTGGCATGCTCTAGGTCGCGTACTAGTCACTGCGAACCAGGCCCCTGAAGCCGCCCTGGTGATGTTGCCTAGTCAGGCAACGAAACGTCTGCAAAATAATTACCCAGCTGTGAGAACTGCTTAAAATCCATATCCACACCCCGAGCTACAGATATTCTCATTTATTTCAAACGTCTCTATCAAATCCCCTCTCAAGCTACGCCGTTCCAAGGAAACTAAGCCTAAGCTACTTAGACGATCTTCGTAAGACTTCCCTCGTTGACCTTCAGTCATCCTGGTTGCAAGTTTCTGAATCATTTCTATACAAATGATGTCACTCCGGAGGTACGGTGACCAGGCCTGAACACAGTACTCCAGATGTGGCCTAACCACTGCTTTATATAAGGGCAAGAATACTTCTGCTTTAGTGTTACTCAGCACCCTCCTAAGACGAAATAACTCGTGTCGTGCTTTATTAGCAGCCTGGTGACACTGTGCCGAAGGCTTAAAATTGTTCGCTACGATGACACCTAGATCACGGGCTTCGTCAGTACACCGCAATGATAGAGGTCCCACAGAAGACTGAAGCGCAATGCCACTACCACTACTAGTCAATTGTTGACATCTGTTGGCATTTAGAGGTACGTCCCATTGGCTTGACCAATTCGCCACAGTGATGATGTCCTTAGCCAATGTCGCTCGGTTTCCCCTACTGACTAGCTTCAAGTCATCTACCAAGATGTAGCAGGGATCATCAAGAAGAGGAGCCAGGTCATTTATAAGCATAAGAAACAGCGATGGACCCAGAACCGAACCTTGGGGGACACCGCTGTAGGCATGGCCAACACTAGAACTCGCATCCCCAATCCTGACTCTGAATGTCCTTCCGTGTAAGAATTCAGAGAGCCACCGTAATAATTGAGGATGCAATCCAAACCATGTCAGCTTCTCGCTTAAAAATCGATGATTCACGGAGTCAAAGGCTTTACTGAAGTCCAACTAGCACACCTCTACCGATATCCCACCATCAAGACAAGGGGTAATCTCGTCTAAAAAGCACAATAAATTGGTAAGACAAGACTTCCTTTTGAGAAAGCCATGCTGTTCCGTTTTAATTAGATTGTGTTCAGTCAAGTGTTCACAAATCCTGTTCCTTATAAGCTTTTCCAAGCATTTCAGCGTGATGCCAGTCAAACTAACTGGTCTATAGTTAAGAGGCACCGACTTAGAACCCCCTTGTGGATGGCATCAATAGTCGCCTGCTTCCAATCACGTGGCAGCTTGCCTTCTTGAAGAGACTGGTTAAATAACTCCGCTACGGGAAACTGAACGATATCAGCCAACTGCTTAACTATGGCGGGATGTACGCTATCAGGACCAGCTGATTTATAAGGGTTCGAACTGGCCAGCACTGTGAAGACCTCTGACACATTGAGATTAATTACCCGCATTGTGTAGCTAGTTGAGCAGTGCGGCTGCGATGGCAAGGCTGACCCACTATCCTTCCTATGCAGGCTTTGGTAGACACGTAGCAGCACTTCTACTTTATAAACGTCGTCTACAGCTTGGGTACCGTCCTCCATGGTTAGACAACCGACCACCTCTCTTAAAGAAGCCTATGACTGGACATAACTGTAATAACACTTGGGATTAATTTTCGCCAATTTGGCCATCCTAAGCTCATATGATTACTTCGCCTGCCGCTGTAACTTAATAGCCATATTTCGACACCTTTCTTACTTCAGCCAACGTCGAAAGCCCCGAGTTTCTCGATATTCTCTCCACTCAGCATTGCGCCTCTTTATCGTTCTATCAAGTTTTCTTCTCCACCATCAGGGTTTCCCAAGATGTCTCCTAGGGCGAAGAGGAGCAAATTCATTCAGCAACTGTACAAGTCCACTTTTAAGTAGAAGCCACCTCTGTTCCAAAGTGGCCTTGTCTTGTTCATGGACCCAAGCGATCTGAAGGGCTCGATCCCGCAGCTTCGTAAAATCAATACGATTTAAATCTTTTCCCATTCGACGGTTCTCTGCAAGCCTCGGTGTGTCCAGAGAAAAGGTCAAAACACAATGATCACTCTTACCTCTGGGTGGCTCCATGCATAGGTCAATCAAGTGACCATGTCTGGCGATCACGATATCAAGGGGTTCAGATTCAGTAGGACTGGAACGATAGGAAAATCCACTGAGTGTTCTTTCTTGAACAAATGGTTCAGCCAGGAAATGATAAGGTGCTAGGTCTTGATGGATCTAAAACGAAACACCCGAAACACACTCTGATCATTGAGTTCATTGAGTTGTAGAGTGCAGCAGGGAAATCCCTTGTCAGCCCCATCGATTCCGTATCATACTGGGCTTGATGCTTGTCGTTGCAGTACGACGTTCCTTGAGGGTTCGTTTTAATTGCAGTGACAGCCGCAAGATTCCAGCATTCTCAGAGAAAGTTTGTCTATCAGACGCTTGAAACTTTCCTCGGATGGAGTGTCTGCAATTGCTTCCGGTAGCCTGTTCCAGTCATTCACCGTCCCAGTGGAGCGGTGACGTCCTAGCGAATTTTGTTTCATCTTTGTTTAAACAGTTTGTAGTGACCTGGAGACTCCCCCGTTTGGCTGCCGCATGCTGCGTAAAATATTACAAAATCACAAAATTCTATTTTCTCGATGTGCATAGCAAATTAGCCGCTCGCCTGTTTGAACGCCGCTCACGTTTGTTTGAGTCAATATAGCATCCGCCTTCGAATGGCGCAATGCTCATCGGCTCAGCGGCCATCTTTGCTCTCCGCGCACGCGACCACACCTTTCCCCTAGCTAGATAGCTTCTGGTGCCTTATTTTTAGCACTAGATAGCGTTTCGCCGCACTTAATAAATTTTTCCTAGCGTTACTAATGGTGTTCTCTACTCAGCGCAGGTTGGCCATATATTCGCGTATTGGTTCTAAAGCGTACCGACCCTGCTACTATCTTTCGTGGTGACCCCCGACTTTTGGTCATTATCCGGTGGGTTTTCGCTAACCTTTCTTTTCAGATTTGGCCACACCTTTTCGCTAACCCGTCTGATTTTCACTTTTCAATTTCCGGTTTAATCTCCCTAGTCGCTATTTTGTTCGCTACGGAAACTGATCGAGTCGCTTCTGACGTTCAGATCTGCACATTTACGCTTCCTATTGCACCTTTTCGCGAGACTAATCCTAAATCTTGGTTTGGTCAGCTAGAGTCGCAATTTTCTTTGCGTGGTATTAGGTCCGAAAAGACCAAGTTCCACCTTGTCGTTTCCGCGCTTCCGCTAAATGTCATCGATGACATTGATGACATTCTAGAGCTTCCTGACGACCAAAAGACTTACGATGCAGTCACGACAGCTGTTTTGGGAGGAACAGGCTTGTCCGCTCTACAAGGAGTTACGAAACTCCTCAACGAAACCGATCTTGGCGATCTTAAGCCGTCTCAGCTGCTTCGAAAAATGCAGAGCCTAGCTAAACCCACTTCGATAGATGATTCTTTTCTTCGGGAAATGTGGTTGCAACTTCTTCCGCGAGAGATGCTACACATCCGGTGCACTAGTGAGGATGCACCTTTATCCAAACTGGCCGATACAGCCGACCGAATTTGGGAGTCGTACGGCCAGGTTTCGCAGGTCCAGACGAAACCGGACGACGATATCGCCACGCTTAAATACCAGATGGCAATATTGACTCGACAATTCGCAGGCTTTTCGGCCTCCGGACATAACCGCTGTAAACGCTCTAGGAGCCGTTCGCGTTCACGTTCGAACTCTCCTTTGCGATCACCGAATAGAAACGGTTACTGCTTGTACCACGAACGATTCGGCCAGCAAGCCAAATCATGTCGCCCTCCCTGTTCCTTCCAACGACAGCAGCAGGAAAAAGGGCGGACCAACACGTAGGGGCGACGGTCTTAGCTGGTCAACGCAGTCGCCTTTTCTTCGTCACCGATCATAGAATTGGAGTTCGCTATCTCGTCGATACTGATGCAGAAGTCAGCGTTCTCCCGCGTGATCCAAACGCCCCGACCGAAAAGGTGACTAGCTAATTGCGCGCAGCTAACGGGACCATTATCCGCGTATATAGTCAACGCTCGCGCACGCTAAATCTCACCCTCCGACGCGCTTGCAAATGGATATTCCTCGTTGCGGATGTTCAAACGCCTATCCTTGGTCTCGACTTCTTACGTCATTACGACTTACTCGTTGACGTTAAGCGACACCGGTTAGTCGACCGCCTCACGAAGCTCGCAGTCATCGGGACTTTGACCGACACCGTGTCAATCAGTCCCGTGTACGCAACTCAACTCAGTTCACCCGTCGGGCAAGAGATGTTTGATAGTTTTCCGCAGGCCTTCCGTCCTGCCGTCCCGGTGCCTTCCGCAACCGAAGCCGCGACACATCACATCGTTACGAAAGATCCGCCTGTGTTCGCAAAAGCCAGGCGCATGACCCCGACAAGCTCAAAATTGCAAGTTCCGAATTCGAGCACATGCTAAACTTAGGCATTATTCGCCCGTCTAAGAGCCCGTGGGCTTCGCCTCTACACATGGTGCCTAAAAAGTCAGGAGACTGGCGTCCATGTGGCGACTAGCGCGCTCTCAATATCGCTACCGTCCCCGACCGCTATCCGACTCCGCACATTCAGGACATCACGGTTAGCCTACGTGGCGCCCGTGTGTTCTCGAAGATCGATCTGGTTCGCGCTTACCACCAAATCCCTGTAGCCGATGATGACATTCCGAAAACCGCAGTCATCACGCCTTTCGGACTTTTCGAATTCTTGCGAATGCCCTTCGGTCTTCGCAACGCAGCTCAGACTTTTCAACGCTTCATAGACTCTGTCACGAGAAGTCTTGACTTCGTTTATCCTTATATAGACGACATCTTAGTAGCTAGTTCTTCCGAAGAACAGCACGCGGAGCACTTCAAGATGCTTTTCGAGACATTAGCCTCTAATAGCATTACTTCAACGCTGACAAATGCATCTTTCAGCAACCATCTTTCGAATTGCTTGGTCATCGAATTGACCAGCATGGCATACGGCCGCTCGACGACCGAGTCAGCGCTATTAAGGACTTTCCCGTTCCGACTACTTTGGCCGCCATCCGCCGTTTTAGTGGGATGATCAACTACTACCGTCGATTTCTGCCACGTTGTGCCGGCTTGCTCAGTCCATTGACCGACTTACTTCGTGGACGCAAGAACGGCAACGTCGAGTTGACGCCCGCTGCAACCGAAGCCTTCAAGGCCTGCAAAGAGGCCTTGACTGAAGCCGTTATGCTTCACCATTTCGACCCCAAAGCTCCACTCAGCGTTGCAGTCGATGCATCGGACACCGACATTGCCGCCGTCCTGCAGCAATGCACTGAGGGATGCTGGAAGCCACTCGCTTTCTACTCCCGACGCTTACAACCGGCAGAAGCCAAGTACAGCACGTTCCGCCGCGAACTGCTGGCAGTTTATTCTATCGTCCGACATTTCAAGCACGTCTTAGAAGGTAATTCGTTCGTTATCTTCACCGATCATAAGCCGCTTATTTACGCCTTTCGAAATCAATCAGCTCGACACTCATCACGTGAGGTTCGTCAGCTGGGTTTCGTAGCTAAATTTTCTACTGACCTCCGACACATTGCAGGTCAGAATACCGTCGTTGCTGACGCTCTTTCGCGCGTCTCCGCAATCCACACCGCTGACCAGGCAATCGACTTATCTGCCATGGCTACCGCGCAACTAACCAACACTGACTGTCAGAAGGTCAAACAAGATTCTTCGCTACGAAACACATCGCATCCACGGCCGTCATCTGATGGCTTAATCTCGTGCGATACTTTTACTGGACGACCTCGACCCGTCGTTCCAGAAACCTTTCGACGTCTAGTTTTCGACACACTTCATAACTCGCTCATCCAGGCATCGGAGACACGATCAAGCTCATATCCGTGCGATACGTTCGGCTCGGAATGCAACGCGATCTTAAGCGCTGGGCAAGCTGTTGTCTAACGTGTCAGCAGGTCAAGATACAGCGGCACGTGTCCGCTCCGCCTGGTCGTTTTACGCAAGTCGCAGCTCGCCTCGCCCATGTCCATCTCGACATAGTTATACCCTTGGCACCATCCAGAGGAATGGTCTACATTCTGACCATGATCGACCGATACACCCGTTGGCCCGAAGCCGTACCTATACCCGACGTATCCGCGGACAGCGTAACGCGCGCTTTCGTTGAGCGCTGGGTCATTTCACATGGCTGTCCAGCCACCGTGACTACCGACCGCGGTCCGCCGTTCGAATCCTCGGCCTTCAACGATCTTCTCAAAGTCCTCGGATGTCAAGGCATCCGGACTACCGCCTATCACCCGCAATCCAACGGCATGGTGGAACGTTTCCACCGACAGCTGAAGGCCTCACTTAGTGCCGCTAATGCACTAAGCTGGACCAGAGCACAGCCTATGATACTACTTGGTATCCGATCAGCTCTTAAAGTTGATTTGCACCCGTCCAGCGCCAAACTGGTATATGGACAACCCCTTCGACTACCTGGGGAATTCTTTTCTGGAAACCCCAGAACACCCCGCTACGACGCGAATTACCCTCGGCAGTTAGCCACCAGCATGCGTCGTTTCAAAGTAACCGACGTTCGAGAACAACGACGTAAATCGTTCGTTCCACAAGGTCTACTGCAGTGCGCTTACGTTTTCCTTCGAGTCGATGGTTTACGCAGACCACTCGAACGACACTACGAAGGTCCATTTAAGGTTCTTAAACGTAAGGACCGCGTATCCGTAATTGACCGCCACGGTAAACGTGAAACTGTCTCTATCGACCGTCTCAAGGTTGCCCATGTGGAACCTGAGATCGACGATGACTCCCGTCCACCTTCGGACGAGTCAACGCAGCCTATGATCGACGACACGCCTACTTCCGATGCTACGAAGCATTCTCCGACTAACCCCTCCGACGCAGATCCTTCCGATTCTATCGAGCCGAAAGCTTCCTCATCCGACAAAACTGCTGGATCGACAACGCCTCCGACCGAACGTCCGAAATCGACTAGGTCAGGTAGGCGGGTTCATTGGTCAGCGCGATTAAAAGATTATTCTTCTTTTCCTTCTTTCTTTCCCGCTTCCCTTTTGCTTGTGGCCTAACCCGCCCAACAAAAACGTTTTGAAAACCCCAAAAATCTCAAAAACGTTTTGAACACCTATAAAAGGTGGAAATCGTTTTGAAAACACAAAATGGTTCTTGCTTTATTCGCTTATCGCACTCGGTAAGTGCTATCGCCTTTTGTTAGCTCTGTCGCTCGCACCTGTGTGACACTCCGCGTTTCCGCGTCTTTTTCATACCTCCGACAAGCGGACGTTCAACGGCAACCGAACGTTACGTTTTCGGACACTACGTACTCAAACATCATGTGCTGTAACACTACGTACTCGACCGCTACGAACTTTACCCCTATTTTGTGTTTTTGGCACTTGTAGGGAGGACACGGGTGGGAGCCCCCTAGCGTCCGATCGCATTGGTTCTCCCCCAGCAGCTGCATCAGGTTTTACCGCCTGGTCGCGCAGAAGGTTAGCCGGCAACGGACAGTCCTCACGTAGATCGAAGGGTCACTTACGGTTCCCTTCAAGGAGGGGCTGTGTAGTAAACTGGAGATTCTCCTGTTTTTCTGCCGCATGCTGCGTAAAATATTACAAAATCACAAAATTCTATTTTCTCGATGTGCATAGCAAATTAGCCGCTCGCCTGTTTGAACGCCGCTCACGTTTGTTTGAGTCAATATAGCATCCGCCTTCGAATGGCGCGATGCTCATCGACTCAGCGGCCATCTTTGCTCTCCGCGCACGCGACCGCACCTTTCCCCTAGCTAGCTAGCTTCTGATGCCTTATTTTTAGCACTAGATAGCGTTTCGCCGCACTTAATAAATTTTTCCTAGCGTTACTAATGGTGTTCTCCACTCATCGCAGGTTGACCACATATTCGCGTATTGGTTCTAAAGCGTACCGACCCTGCTACTCGCTTTAAGTTTCCATGTGTGACCCCGGGTGCAACAGTCAGTGTTGGGCCGGAAGAATTGTTGCAACTCACTTCCAAGTTCCCCTCGGAGGATGCGTCTAGTGTAGATGAGATAAACCCGGCGACGGCGGAGCTCGAGAGCGAACAGGTTTAGCTGCTGGAGGCGATGGGGTACAGGAGATCACGAAGCCCCAGAACAGCTTTCGATGCACGTCTCTGAACCTTTTACAGCAGAGCGCATTCAAACTTTGAAAGCGGATGGCTAGCTGGTAGGCCATATTCTAAGACTGGACGGACGTAAGAAGTGAACAATGGTCGAAAAATCTCGGGAGTCATTCGAGCGAGTGATCTTCTTAAGGCACCTACCAGTCTCCTTCCAGTGGCCACCTTCTTTAACGTGTCCGATGCCGTTCTAGGTTCAGAGGTCACGTTAACCCCGAAATTTCTCTAATGGGTGGTATTCCTAAGGAGAAACCCACCAATGTGGTATGCACCGTAAGGTTCGGTGCCATCCATTGGGCGAACAGCGCATTTATCTCGGTTTACTGGCAGTTCCCGCCTGATGGACCATTCGTGTAGCTGGTCTAGAGCCCCTTGTAATCTGTCCGCATCCTCAATGCTGGATACTGTTGACCGAAGCTTGAGGTCATCGGCGTAGATCAAGCATTTCGTTTGTAGCGCAGTCGGTAGATCGTTAATGCACAGTTTGAAGAGCTCTGGTCCAAGCACTGATCCTTGGGGAATGCCACTAGTCATAGGCACTGGAGCAGAGAGGGTTTGGTTCACTTGTACGCGCATTGTCCTACCCCTTAAGGAATCGGCAATCCAGCAGAGAAGCTGTCCTGTAATGCCAGTTCCCTGGCATTTATATAGCAGTCGTACGTGTGGGACCTTATTAAATGCTTTGCTGAAGTCAATGAATATTACGTCAACCTGTTTTCGGGTATCTATGGCTCCTGCCCATGTTTCCCTGGCGATGAGTAAGTTAGTGACGCATGAGCGTGCTCCCAGGAAGCCATGTTGAGCAGGTGAGGTTCAGATGAGGTTCAGATGCACACAGTGTAGCTGGAGAGCGCGCTTGACTATCTGTTCCAAGCTTTTGGCTACGACTGATGTCAGACATATTGGCCGGTAGTTGGCTGGGTCTTGTTTGTGTCAGCCTTGTTTACGGGGAGGACGGTGCCTGCTTTACAGCCTGTGGTTGGGCAGCCGACTTCGAGGGATTGCCGAAACACTTGACAGAGAGGGGTGGCGACGTACTCAGCTATCGTTCTGAGGAAGCTGGGACGCAATCCGTCCGGGCCTGGGGAGGAGTTCGGGTCAAGCTGGAGGAGTACCTTAGTGATTATCTCGGGGTTAAACTCAGCTTGGTCCATAGAGGAGTGTTGTGCAGGCAAACAGTCGTTGAGCAGTGGTGACTCCACTGAGTAGACCCAGGAACACTGCGCAGGCAATAGGTTCGCTTTTTCATCATCACAGTACATGGAGAGCCTCGTGGGCTTCTCCCACCCTTCGTCTATAAACCTTTCTCAGCCTGACGCTAACTTATATTTTATCGCGCTCTGTTTTCAATTCTTCTTCAACTGGCCTTGTGGTGACCTAGCCACACTGATCCGTTTCTTTCTCTCTGACTGCTCCTATGCTACCCAGACTTAAGTGGCATATGCTACGCAGACCCAACGCTCTTATTCCTCTACCTCGTGAGGCTGCTGGGCTCGCGCAGCTTCTCCTGTTGCAGCCACTTTTCCTGCGTTTATTTTACGTGCTATTCCTACGCGCTGACTAACTCAGTCTCGCCAGACTGGCCACTTGTTTTCTGAGTTCACTCAGAGTTCTTCGACGTTACAAACCGTAGATGTGGCTAGACTAGTTCCCTCGTTAGTGTTATAGCCCTTATCTTACCTTCTTTAAGCGCTTAGTCCCAAAGTGCCGATTAATCCAGTCCCGCTTGGTCGGCCTCATACTCAATGAATACCTTTGGACTTCTGAGACATCACTTCTATTGGTTCGGCTGACATAATGGTTCTGTCTACATTAGTTGGAGAGCCTCGTGGGCTTTTCCACTCTTTAAAAATAAACACTTCTCATTTCGCCCGTAACTTTTTCACCTCTTGCCTTCTGTTTTCAATCCTTTTTTAATCCGACGTCCGGCTTTACTGCATTGCCGAGATCTTGGCTCACCTGCCTAGTCTGTTTCCCTCAGTCTGCTACTATGCTACTGAGACTTACGCGGTATAGGCCCCGCAGTTTAAACATAATGTTTCCCTTTAATCTAGAGCCTGCTAGACTTGTAGCGACCTGGAGATTCTCCATATGACTGTGCAAACTATTCTAAAATATTAACATTAGAGCTTTCTTATGTATTAGGGAACCATTCGGTTTGCCTGCTGGAACGTTGTTCCCGTTTGTTGGAAACACGAAAACGATCTCCGCCTTTGGCGCGCGGCTCGACTGCGAACGACGCTCCGTCTACGCTCTCGACGCCAACGACATTCTCCATAGCCAGCTCTCTCCGAATGCCCTATTTTTAGCATTAGCTAACGCTCCTCCCGTCCAATAAAATTCTTCCCTATTTTACTTTTGTGTCTTCTACCCACTACTTTTGTTTGACCGTCTAGTCGTGTACCGGATATATAGCGCACGATCCACGCGCTATAATAGGTGACCCTGACGGCCAGTCACTGAGGAAGGCATACCGAAGACTGCCATAATCACGCCGTTTGGGCTGTTCGAATTTTCGCGTATGCCTTTCGGTCTGCGCAACGCAGCCCAGACTTTACAACGACTCATCGATTCAGTCACTAGAGGTCTACATTTCGTTTATGCATACATCGACGATATCCTAGTTGCCAGCGCTTCTAAAGAACAGCACGCAGAACATCTCAAAATGCTTTTTGATAGGCTGGCCGCTAATAGCATCACTGTCAACTCTGACAAATGAGTATTCCAGCATCCTTCCGTCGAATACCCTGGCCACCGTATTGATCAGTATGGTATACGGCCTCTAGACGATAGAGTTCGCGCCATCGGAGACTTCCCGGTCCCGACTACGTTAGTCGCTATTCGCCGTTTTAACGGCGTGCTCAACTACCATCGACGTTTTCTTCCACACTGTGCCAATTTGCTAAGTCCACTAACTGACCTACTTCGTGGACGTAAAATCGGTCAGGTGGAACTGACTGCCGCTGCTGCTGAAGCTTTTAAAGACGGCAAAGAAGCCTTAGCCAAAGCCGTTATGCTTCATCATTTCGATCCGAGTGCTCTGCTAAATGTTGCTGTTGACGCATCTGACACCGCCATTGGCGCCGTCCTACAGCAACATACAAATGGGGGCTCTGAACCTCTTGCATGCTACTCTAGACGCCTACAACCCGACGAAGTCAAGTACAGCCAGTTCAGCCGCCAACTGCTGGCCGTTTACTCTACCGTTCGACATTTCCGACACGTCCTCGAAGGTAACACCTTCATTATCTTCACTGATCACATGCCGCTTACCTACGCATTCCGAAATCAATCAGCTCGACACTCACCACGTGAGATTCGTCAGCTGGATTTCATCGCCCAATTCTCGACTGATATGCGACATATTTCTGGCCAACAAAACGTCGTCGCTGATGCTCTTTCAAGAGTAACTGCGATTGGCCCTGCCGGGCAGGCAATCGATTTGTCTGCTATGGCCGCCGCGCAATCAAACGACCAAACCTTTTCGGAACTTCGCGATTCGTTTTTGAAAATATCCCCCCACCCTTTGCCGTCATCTGATGGTACCATTTTATGCGACCCATCTACCGGACGACCTCGACCCGTCGTTCCAGAAACTTTTCGCCGTATCGCTTTCGACACCCTCCACAATAGCGCCCAACCAGGCGTTAAAGCTACTGCTAAGCTTGCCTCTGAGAGACACGTTTGGCTTAGGATGCAACGCGATCTTACGCTTTGGGCACGCAGCTGTCTCACCTGCCAGCAAGCCCAGATTCAGCGACACGTGTCCACTCCGCTTGGTCGCTTTTCGTTCGTTTTAGCGCGATATGCCCACGTCCATCTCGACATAGTGGGACCTCTGGCCCCGACCAAAGGAATGGTCTACATTTTCAACATGATCGATCGTTGCACCCGATGGCCCGAAGCCCTTCTCTTCCCTGACGTAGCTGCGGAAACCGTAACGCGAGCTTTCATCGAGTGCTGGGTCGCTTCACACGGCTGTCTAGCCAAAATGACTACAGACCGCGGTCCACAATTCGAATCTACGGTCTTTAACGATCTCCTTAAACTCACTGGATGCCAACGCATTCGCACGACCGCCTATCATCCACAAACGAACGGCATGGTGGAACGTTTCCACCGACTGTTGAAAGCCTCACTTAACGCCGCCAATGCGCTGAGTTGGACTGAGGTGCTGCCTATGGTCCTCCTTGGGATCTGATCAGCCTTAAAGGCCGATTTAAGTACGTCCAGCGCCGAGTTGGTATGTAGACAACCACTGAGTTTGCCTGGCGATTTCTCCTCCGTTAGTCCCAGATTTAGCCGTTGCGACGCAAATTATGCACGTCAGCCTGCCACGAGCACGCGTCAGTACAAGCTTCCCGACGTTAGAGAACAACAACGTAAATCTTTTATTCCACAAGAATTGCGGCATTGTCCGTTCGTTTTACTCCGCCTCGATGGTCTCCGCAGACCACTAGATCGACCTTATGAAGGTCCTTTCAAGGTCTTGCAACGTAAGGACCGTATTTTTATCATCGACCGTCGGGGTAAACGAGAAGGCGTTACGATTGATCGTCTCAGGGTTGCCCACGTGGAACCCGAGCTCGACGTTGACCCTTGCTCGTCTTCTGACGAATCAACGCAGCCTATGATGGAAGACTCGACTGCTTCTAACGTCACTGACCCCAATTTTCACGCTCCATCCAAGCCTTCCACTTCAGCTCCCTCGCTTCCTATCAAACCAACTGCCACGTATTCAGCAGTTCCTCTAATTTTGCGATCCGATAGGACGTCTAGGATGACGCCTTCCTCTGATTTGAACAAGTTGACTAGGTCGGGTAGACGCGTTCATTGGCTAACGCGATTAAAAGATTAGTGTTTCTTTCACTTTCCTTATCGTTCACCTTTTCTCTTTTGGTCAACCACGTAAGAAACCCCAAAAAAGTAGGCAAAAGCTTTTGAAAACGCTAAAATAACCGACAAAAATTTTTGAACACCCAAAAGAACGCAAAACGTTTTGAAAACCAAAAATGCATGAAACATTTTGAAAACGCATGAAAGGAGTTACATTTCGCTTGACACGTACCTCATCCGGTAAGTTTCACTCTTATTTTTGCCCTCGCCTTGACCGTCACTACCCTTGTTACCGTTCATCTTCCATGTATGAACCGGAAAAGATGCCGAGGCTGAAGCAAACACCTCACCTTCACGCACTCGCGAACATTTAACGCTTACGAAATTCCCTCATTTATTCTTTTTGGCACCGTTAGGGAGGACCTGGGTGGGAGCCCGCGAGGGTTCGATCGCCTGGTTCTCCCCCAGCAGCTGCATCAGGTTTCACCACCTGGACTCGCAGAAGGCTGGCCCGCGACGGACAGTCCTCACGTAGATCAAAGGGTCACCCACGGTTTCCCTTCTAGGAGGGGCTGTCTAGCGACCTGGAGATTCCCCAGTATGACTGCGTAAACTATTCCAACATATTCAAATTAGAGCTTTCTTATGTATTAGGGAACCATTCGGTTTGCCTGCTGGAACGTTGTTCCCGTTTGTTGGAAACACGAAAACGATCTCCGCCTTTGGAGCGCGGCTCGACTGCGAACGACGCTCCGTCTACGCTCTCGACGCCAATGACATTCTCCATAGCCAGCTCTCTCCGGGTGCCCTATTTTTAGCATTAGCTAACGCTCCTCCCGTCCAATAAACTTCTTCCCTAGATTATTTTGCGTATTATGCCCACTATTTTTGTTGGCCGTCTAGTCGTATACCAGATAAATAGCGCACGATCCACGCGCTATAGACTTGCCTGCCATCTACTGCAGGATCGTTTCTTACCTTTACTAAATGTCCTTATCCAAACGCGCCTACTAATCAAGTCATACCCGATCGGCCTCCCGCTCCCCGGATGCATTCAGAATTCTGAGATGTGACCTCTCTCGGTTCGGCTGAATCCGCTATCCGTTTACAGTATCTGGAGAGCCTCGTGGGCTTCTCCCACCCTTCGTCTATAAACCTTTCTCAGCCTGACGCTAACTTATATTTTATCGCGCTCTGTTTTCAATTCTTCTTCAACTGGCCTTGTGGTGACCTAGCCACACTGATCCGTTTCTTTCTCTCTGACTGCTCCTATGCTACCCAGACTTAAGTGGCAAATGCTACGCAGACCCAACGCTCTTATTCCTCTACCTCGTGAGGCTGCTGGGCTCGCGCAGCTTCTCCTGCTGCAGCCACTTTTCCTGCGTTTATTTTACGTGCTATTCCTACGCGCTGACTAACTCAGTCTCGCCAGACTGGCCACTTGTTTTCTGAGTTCACTCAGAGTTCTTCGACGTTACAAACCGTAGATGTGGCTAGACTAGTTCCCTCGTTAGTGTTATAGCCCTTATCTTACCTTCTTTAAGCGCTTAGTCCCAAAGTACCGATTAATCCAGTCCCGCTTGGTCGGCCTCATACTCAATGAATACCTTTGGACTTCTGAGACATCACTTCTATTGGTTCGGCTGACATAATGGTTCTGTCTACATTAGTTGGAGAGCCTCGTGGGCTTTTCAACTCTTTAACAATAAACACTTCTCATTTCGCCCGTAACTTTTTCACCTCTTGCCTTCTGTTTTCAATCCATTTTTAATCCGACGTCCGGCTTTACTGCCCTGCCGTTATCTTTTCACAACTGGCCCTTCTGTCTCTTTCTGGCTGCTTTTATTTTCCTATTATCCGTGGCCTTTTTATTGCGCTCCATTTTTTGCGGCTTACGCTCGTTGCGGTTAGCCAAAATATCCTCGTGCGCCTTGTCTCCTTCGCTCCGAGCTTGCTCCTGATTATTAGCGGCGTTTGGACAATTGCTAAGTATTTCTTACTAGTACCTCATTTATTATGTTCAAATTGCCACTGTTACTATTCCTACGCTCTTTATCTTATGCTTGCATTTGTCCATTCTTGATTCCGTACGTGTCATAACGACTCCCAATACACGGCAAGTTTGGCCCCTGTGACCATTTTTCTAGATTCTGTCGGCTTTTGGAATGTGGAATCATGAGCGCTTTAGTGTAATTATTCTTATGAACTACTCCTCGCACTGCCGTCAGCATTCATCCGCTCCTAGCCAATTCCTTGATTTTTCTCTTTGAACGTTGCTTTACCTATTTTGCTCCCGCATCAGGTCTAAACCTAATTGCCCTTATTTTCACCTAAAATGCCTCTCATATTCGGATTGCTGCCCTCATCATCGGTTTATCTGTTTCTCTCAAACCATCGCATTATTCGTTTAACGTCTGTTATTTCGGTCTTTTAACGCTGCGCGTGCAGAAACTTCTTCCTACCTAGTAATTGTGGCCTGAGTCACACCAGCGACGTAAAGTATAGAACGCGCTTGCAAATCATGTATACTAAATAAATACTAATACTAAACTTCTACTAATACTAAACTAAATACTAAAAATTAAATACTAAATAAATGAATATTTTATTCTCGACTATGCGAGGCACGCCCATGGTGGCATGATCAGATACGTACAACTTTACAAACATTTTATGGCAACAGTAACATTGACAGTGGAAAATTGTTCGTATGCCCATGATTGGATGTGTGCAATGGGGAAAATGCGAAACAGTAATTTGGCTGTCGTGGTATACGGGACCTCAGCTAATAATAGATTGAGGATCCTGAATGATCCATTGGAAGGTAATTGACGAGCACGCTCAAGAGATATATGCCAATGGTGAGTTTGTGCAAAAGTAAGGTAAAAGTCAACGTATCGTAGGAAGTAAAAAGACGACAGTATATGCAGATGTAGAAGTTCCAGTGTAACGATCCTATCTAGAATTTTGACGCTAATTGTCTTGCCAGTGTGAAGTTATGGGCGGTGACTTTATTCGGTGGCGAGTCACATACGCCACGTTGACGTGTTGTTAAACGGACATTTGTGGCTTTTTATAGGGAGAACGCTTGCCAGGCGAAAACCCACCACGTCCTGGAACACTGCCGCCAATCCATTGAATTGCAAATTGTAACTGGCCATGTTTCTTGGTGAACGTATTTTTGCTCGGTTATTCGCAGGCAGGTTGCGTCCCATTTTTCTGCTGGCTGATGCCATAGCTAGTTGCCTATTGCGTTCCTGGGCCCTGTCCATTGGTAGGTCGGGTACTCAACATTCTTTCTGGACATGATGTGTTGATCATCTGCAGAACCACGTGAAATCATCTCTCATTATGTATATTTGCCGGAAAGCGAAGAATTCGTGTCCAGCTACCCTCACTGGACATCGGTGGTTGGGTGCAGATGGTTAGAGTGGAAGTAAAGCCATGGCACATGTAAGTCCTTGTTGGTTATTTCGTCCTATCCCAGACGGAGGCAGTTCCTCAGTTCAATCCTGAGTCTCCGATGTTCACGACCTCAGAGAAAAGGGAGAGAGGAACAGGCCGAGAGAAGACCGAAAAGGACAGTCAACGTACCTAGCATTGGATCAAAATCGTTCTCTAACACATTTACTTGAGAAATCTAGTGTACAATGTGTAACAGATATTACGCTAAAGATATTTTTAATTACGCAGAAGGCATGGCCTAATGGGTAAAATACTTTCATGTGCATAAGGGTGAAGAGCAGGATTCCGGTAAGAAATTCATGAGGCATAAGCTAACGGGGTTCGAATTCTACCTGGGACTAGTCACCATTAGTTGTTATCGGACTCCAAAAGACAGTGACGATGTGGCCGTATTTATATATGCTCCACGGGATAAGGATTTCCTAAGACACCACAACTATAATATACATAGGTATATGAAGATAGGAAGCTGAGCATACTAGAAGCAGGCTAAGATTAAATGGATTTGAAAGGAAGACTAAGCGTTGATGGCAAGACGATCAAAAGATAGCGATAATGGACCGGGTTTTAGTGGCCAAAAGTGCCTGTTGGGTAAACCATTCTAGTTACTATTGAATAACCACCGTGTCAAAGGATAGGACAGCAAACCAAATAAGCTGTGAAAAACTATACCAAGAGAACATACATTCTACAAAAGGATTGACCCATAGCGAGCTACGTGTATTCGCAAAGTTGAATAGAGACTACAGCCACCAGCTGCAGCTGATCAGAG
Source organism: Dicrocoelium dendriticum (assembly GCA_944474145.2). Taxonomy (NCBI): domain Eukaryota; kingdom Metazoa; phylum Platyhelminthes; class Trematoda; order Plagiorchiida; family Dicrocoeliidae; genus Dicrocoelium; species Dicrocoelium dendriticum. The sequence continues at coordinate 3,445,504 of OX104068.1, read as the reverse complement.
ATAGCGGCTATGGGAAAGGATGTATCATTGGCTGGTTTAGCCATGTCATTAAGACGTTTGACCACCTGCTGGATCCCTACAGTTTCAATAGGTGAATGAACGAGCAAGCGGTTAGAGATAAATAACATCCACAGCAAGTAAATAAATAAATTTTTATTCTCGACATTGCGAGGCACACCTTTACAGGCAGGATCATATTTAGCTAACATAGTGTGATCAAATTGTACAAAAGGATATGTTTGGCATAACAGTGTATGTAAGTATGTGGGTGCATATATGTATGTAATTGTAGAGGAATGCAGCTTGTGTTTTTGAATGCGCCGCAGAATTTTTGACTGTTTGATATCGTCAGGAATGTGAGAATAAGCGATTGATTTTCGTGGTTTGGATAGCATTTACCGAATATCCACGGGCAAGTGACTTTAGTTTGTGGCGAGTCACATCCGCCACGTCGCAGTGTTGTTAAGCAGACATTTGTGGCTTTTTATAGGGAGAACGCTTGCCAGGCGAAAACCCACCACGTCCTGGAACACTGCCGCCGAACTATTTGCCGGAACGGGTTAAACCCGAACCACCCAGCTGGCACAACGAGGAGGCTGTTCGGCTAGCCAGCCAGCAAAGCAGTGATTCCATACTTACATATGGCAAACAACGGCTAGCTGCTGTCAAGAAGAGTAGACGCGAGTAAGACAAAAGACGGATAACGGCGCGCTAGGAGAGAAATAAGTGGTCAGCAATAGAGCTAAGATTAAGCCTTCAATTACTAGTGGAACCTACGGTGGCACATATTAGGTCAACAAACCAGCTGAGCTGTGAAGCATACACTCCAAGAGAATGAACGTTGCAAGAAAGGAGCGACTCACACCGAGCTCCGGATATCCGCAAAGTGGACTTTAAGCTTTTGCGAATAACCGTTGTAAAGCATAGATAGTGGCAATAGAAAAGGATGTATTAGTGGCTGGTGTAGCCATATCATTATGACCTTTGACCACTACTGGTTACCTAGAGTTTTGTTGAAGAATCAACATGCAAGCGATGATTAGAGAGACAGACGTCAGAGGAACATGAAGGCTGGAAAGTCAAGGAGTGGCTCCTTGCAAGCTACATGGAGGCAACAATGATTAGCTACTGCCAAGAAGAGTTGACGCGAGTATGATGAACGACGGATAACGGTGTGCTAGGAGAGAGATGAATGAAGAGCAATAGAATTCAGATTAATGCTTCAGTTATTAGTGGATTTTACGGTGTCCCATTATAGATCAACAGACCGGCTGAGCTGTGACGCAAACAATCAAATAGAATGAAAATTGTAAGAAGGGAGCGAGCTCCGGATATCCGCAAAGTTAAATTGAAGCTATGGCGACTAGCTGCAGCTAGGCAGAGATAGTGGCTCTAGAAAAGAATGTATCAGTGGCTGGTGTGGCCATATCATTAAGTCGTTTGACCACTACTGGATAAACACAGTTTCTTTGAAGTAAGCAACATGCGAGCGAAGCTCAGAGAGACAGACGGCTGAAGGAAAATGAATGCTGGAGAGTCAGGGAGTGGCTCCTTGCAAGCTACATGGAGCCAACAATGTCTAGCTGCTGTCAAGCAGAGTTGACGCAAGTAAGATGAGTGACGGATGAAGGCGCGTTAGGGGAGGGAGACCAGCATAGCTGTGACGCAAACAATCCAAGGGAATAAACCTTTTAAGAAAGGAGCAACTCCTAGAGGTCTCCGGATATCCGCGAAGTTAAATGGAAGCTATGGCGACTAGCTGCTGCTAAGCAGAGATAGTTGCTCTAGAAAAGAATGTATCAGTGGCTGGTGTAGCCATATCGTTAAGACGTTTTACCACTACTGGACATCTACAGTTTCAAGGAATAAGCCAACAGACGAGCGAGGCAATGGAGCAACTGTGCGCAGACCACAAGTTTTGTGTTTTGTGGCGTAGACCGTCCCAGAGAGTAAAGGACAGTTATTTGGTAGGGCCTGTGTCCTAATTACTGGTTTTCAGACTTTGGGGTGCTGAGGGCCATGTACAAAAAGTTCACCCTCCGGGATATTGGAGTTAAAGAGCTCACATATATGCAGGGTAGCAAGGTGTCTAAGTAGGGCTAATCGGAACTGTATAGTGTTCTCGGATGCCCTCAATTGGGTTACCTTATCAAATGCTTTAGAGAAGTCTACGAAAAGCACATCCACTACGTAGCCATTGTTCATTGCCGCAAACCAAGCTTCACGAGCAGCCAACAAATTCGTCAAAAACGAAAACCCCTTCCGGAATCCATGTTGTGCTCTACTGAGTAGATTAAACCTATACAGGTGACATGCCATCGAATATCTCACCAGCGGTTCAAGCAGTTTGACCACGACGCTAGTCAGACTGCCTAACTTATAATTGGCTGACAGACCCCTGTCGCCATTTCTGAAGATAGGACAGATGATAGCCTCCTTCCATTCAGAAGATAATGTACATTTGTCAAGGGACTTCTTAATTACCACCGTCAGCGGTCCACGTAGATCCCCCGCCGACTCATGCAGAAGATTCGGGTGAATTACATCAGTTCCAGCTGCTTGGGAAGGATTCAGTTCATTCAACAGTTTAAGGGCTTGCGTTTCCCCCACAGTAAACTCAGCTGAATAACAGCCCTCAGTACACTGGGGACCAGTTCAACGCTAGTCAACGCGGCCTCACGTACAAAAGCCCCTGCACACTGCTCCCCCAGTACACGAGCTTTATCTGAGTCCTCATACGCACGAGTTCCATCGGCCAGCATCAAACTTGGGATTATCGAAGCTGAACCATAGCGTCTCTTAACGTAAGCGAAGAACATTTTCGGATTTTCCGGAGCTCCAGCAGCCAATTCCTTTTTGTACAACAGCCGAGATTTCCTTGAGTGTTTTCTACACCTATTTCTAGACTTGCGGTATCTATCCTAGGGGCTAGTTGATGGAGCCGCACGGTAGGTCCTCCAGCGCCTAGAATACCTCTGGAGCAGGTACTTGCCAGTGGAATCTATCCACGGCGGCCGCGCTCCTGTCTCTTCTTCCCTCGCAAGCGGGATGTAGGGAGTAGACACTTCCGTGAGATAAGAGTTAAGTTTATCCCAGGCCGCCTGAACCGTATCAACCGCCGAGATTTCCCAACGCAACCCAAAGTTTTGTACACATTGCCTAATAGTTAGCATGCCGTATGTTTGGAAATGGCTCAGCATTGCTCTGGGGAGGCATGGTCAGAGTACATTTGAACGATAATCAAGCACGAGCACTAGGACCTAAAGGAGAGCTGTAAGTGATGTCCCCTACGAAGTCTTGTGACTTGGCAAACCCTAGGTCCAAAATAGACAGGAGTTGGGCATCCATGTACCTAGTGCGGACGTCCACGAACTGATGCAACGGTACTTGTAGCGTAAGCTCAAGTAGATCGGCACCGAGAGTACCTTCCGCCGAGTTGCAAGAAAGATCCGTCCAGCAAACTTCTGGTAGATTGCAATCCCCCAGTATCAAACACCTGTTTGCGGATCGGAAGCGAATAAAGTCAAGCACCAATTTGGAAGCACTACCGGGGCTTCTATACGCAATACAACTATACATTGAGCTGAGGAAGTGCTAACCACTACCAACAGAGCTTCGACATTTTTATCTGCCGACTGAAACATGTAGGTACGTGATACGTCAAGTTCACATTTAACGTAAAGGGCAACGCCCCCGCCTTGTCGGCCAACGTAGCGATCACATCTAAATAGTGCGTAGCCAGAAAACGTACTTCACCGTCCGTGATGTTCCGAGACAGCCAAGTTTCAGTGAATGCAAGTATATCGGGATGAGACCCAACTACAAGCAGACCTACCCCGCACATCTTATTCCTTAGGCTCCACACATTGCATAGCACTATCTGAAGGTACTCGTAATGTCCAGCCATGGGTCGTGCGCTACCAGTACTGGCACTGGTAGGGCGGAAACAGACCGCCGGCTGACCACCCGAAAACCCACCAACCGGAGACCTTGTTCACCGGCCGCTCGCCTAGTTTTGAGGTCCTTAATGGCCTCATTTAGCTTCAGCCTATCCGCTAATGGGAGGTCTGGCTGAACGCTAACATTAGTACCCTTCAGTTAGAAGGCAAACGGCGATAGCGCGTTGCGTTCATCCGGGGTGGATGGGACTACACGAAGTAAGCGCCGTCCAGGGTTTAGGGCGTTACCCATTCTAGTCAGTTTCCTGTCAGTAACACCGGGAAACCCAGGCGGAAGAAGCTTCGTTACGCACATCTTAAACAACTGTAGGCCGCCCAATGTACGTTCAGCAGAAAGTGCAGCAGTGGATTCTACTGCACCATGGAATATCACGCTACTATCCATGAAAGAAGCAACTCGACGGGGTGTGTTTACCCTACAGGTTTTGGAATTTACATGAACCGCAACCGGCTTAGCCGCAGGCAATGTGACTGGGCGCAAGTTATCAGATGACGTTGATGCAACTGTAGCGTACGGCTTAGGCACCAGTTTGTTTGTCCTGTCATTATTGATGCTATTCGTACCCGCCTGAAGAGTACGGGCAGTTCTGTTCCGATTTCTCTTTCGTCGTGCAGGCGAGAAAGCTCGTGGCTCAACGTCCATGCCCGCCTCCACGACCTTTACCCCGGAAGACAGGATGAGGTGTTTGGAGTAGGCACCGCAGTTTGAGTAGAAGGCAATGGGGACACCTGGGGTTGTATACTCTCTGTCTGCACAATCTTAGGTGAAACTGAGGAAGTCGCATCATCAGGTGGTGTTTCCTGCTCAGGTGGTTGCACCTTGAGCATCTTCTCACCTCTCGGTTTGGGTGCAGAGGGTCTGCACACTTTCCATGCCCACTTTCGCCTTTTCTTTTCTGACGCAGCGGCCTGTGACTCGCCCTCCATTTGTGGAGGGGCAACAATGCCGGGTAAGGCATATGACTAATTTTCTCAATGTGTACCAAAGCGTCCAGTAAGATGAACGACCATCAAAGGATGGACTGTCAGCAGGGGAACAGTCCGCTACAGAGCCCTACTTTGCCATACTCAGGTAATTCATAATCAAGTTCACTTTCGAGTTGAGCGAGACAAGCCCGACTAACACCGTCTCAACCACTGTGAACCTGGATGCCAGTGCCTTAAATTCAGCACAGATGTTATCCGGGCACTTCGCTTTCTGAGTGCAGCAATCGGAAAACATCTAAACTGGTTTTCACTGGAGGAGTGCATAGTGTACTGATTCTCTCGGAGGCCGGTGCAACATCTGTGATACCAGCGGAAGCAAACATCACACTGCATACCACCACGTGATTCCGTAACGGGCATTGAACAGGCAGAATAGCCACAAGCTACATTGCACTCTTCAATCGTGGGCCCAAATATTTCATCCGCCTTAGTTTTTTAGCGAGACGACCGTGTTTACACTGAAAAACACACCAAGTTCTGCTGGGTCAATTTGTAGGACGCCCTGTTGACACAAGTTACCTTCCGCAACGTGTTCTGGGTTGTTCTTATGGCTGGAGAAACAAGTACGCCGACATCCTTTTCACCAACCACTTTCCTCAGCAGAAAACCGCCAACGTGGTAAGCACCGAAAGATTCTTGAGCACCGATCGAGAGAATAAAGCATTTATCACGATTGATGGGCATTTTTCACATGACAGACCAATCGTGCTGCAGATAGAGCGTCCATTGTAACTTGTCAGCATTATCAAGCCCGGATACTTCCGACCACAGTTTAAGATCACCCGCATAGAGCAAGCTGTCGATTTAGCGCCGCTCCGGGAGATAGTTGATAAAGATTTTGTATAGCTCGGGAAAAAGAACTGATCATTGTGGAACACCACTGCTCATAAGAACAGGACCAGAGTCGACTTCGTTAAGCTTTAACCTCATACTACGGTCATCTAGGAAATCAGCTATCAAGGCGAGCAAGTTACCAGCGACGGCAATCTGCCGGACTTTGATAGGGAGTCGCCTGGATGGAACCCTATCAAACGCTGTGCTAAAATCCACTAAAACTACAGCGCCGCAATGACCAGCATCCACTGAATGCGCTCAGTTTAGTCGAGCAACAAACAGCTTGGTAATGCAATAGCGTGCCCTCTGATATCAGTGTTGAGCAGGAGAGATGACGTCCAACTTCTCAAATTGAAGCTAAAAGGCCTGTTTCAAAATCCTTTCCCCGGTTTTACAGAGGATTGGTGACAGGCAAATCGGCTGGTAGTTCATTGGATCATGGCGAGTCCCACCTTTGTACATCGGTTTTACAACATTTGTTTTTCATTTAGTTGGGAGACGACCGGCTTCAAGTGAGCTCCGAAATATTTGACAATTAGGTGCAGCAATGAACTCACCAGCTTGAGGTACAAGGGATTTAAGCCATCGGGACCCGGTGAAATTCAAATTCAAGTCGAGAAGCAGATCCAGCAATCTCTGTCATTGGTACGTCCTACATGCTCTAAAGGACAGGGAGATCGGGTGAATCCTCAACAACTACCAGCGTCTCCGTGGTATGCACAAAGGAGTATTGCGAAGCTAATAGACAAGCATTCGCCATGTCATCAGGATGCACGGTGTAACCTTTGTTTGAATACAGTGCAGATGTACCGTTTCCAGCGTTGGCTCTTCTTTTTAGGTATGCGAAAAGCTATTTCGGCTTGATTGCAGATTGCTCGGTGAGACGTTACTCATATAATTTTCGCTTCTCGCACTTTCTCATGGCGTATAAAATTCTAACCCCTTTGTAATGTGCTTACTCTTGCGCCGTCTGAGTGAACTTGAACCGGGCACAAAGTTTTCGCCTTCTCAGCATGAGCGACTTGATTTCCTGATCTATCCATGGAGGCACTTTGCAGAAAGATGGCTTTGTGACCCTTGGAACAACCGGACCAATGGCAAGCATCAACTTGGAGCACAAAAGGTCCCAAACAGCGTCATGGTCCAACTGATGAGGGCTGTTCCAATCCACGAGGTTAGCAGCCAAGTTTAAGCTGAGGGGTCAACTCGTCAGAAATTCCCATTGACGCCTCTCCTCAAAACTGCTAGCTAACCGTTTTTTCCACCAACAGGAGACTACACAGCGGTCAGTTGACAAGCGGCTGAAGTAGGGCTAAAGCGAAAACATCTGATGAGCGAGGTGTGAGCAAAGGTAAAGGATGTGTGGCACATGGCTTGAAAACTTACAAGTAGATAAGAAAACGGGTTGTTTTAGAGTACATTCGAGGACCATTCCTAATAAACTCGTATCAAGAGAATCTGGAAAGGAATTACAATGAGGAGCATCCCAGTGTACGGACGGAGTATTGAAGTCACCCACAAGCAGACGATCTTTGCCTCCCCATGTATCCTCCTATAGTCTAGGAGATTTGATCCTGACACCAAGGGGATTCGTAGATAACGTCGCCTATGAGTGGTCTGAACACATCGTGAACCACACATAGTTTTCACTGAGCGAACTTTAATTGTTGACTTCCAGTAGAGAACCACCCCGCCCCTGGAACTACCTCCTAGACGATCCGCACGGGATAGTTGTTACCCTTGACTAGATACTTCCGAGTCTGATATATCCGGGGGTAGCCAAGTCGTCATAAAAGCCATCAGATGGGGTTCTTGCTCCAAGTCATGAATTGAATTTCATCCACTTTTTTCTTAAACCACACACGTTCGCTGATCGAAATGAATTGGAATATTGGTAGCTCGGGAGTCTTGCTCAGTTGTTGTGGAGTTCTCCGAGCTGGGCAACTTAGTTGCAGACGTTTCGCCACCATTCGAGGTGGCATCTTCAGTGCGGGATTAGTAGCAGTGAAGTAGCAGTAGCTGGTAGAAAGCAAACCCAATAATGGATACTGTCGGTAACTACTCCGTTCCTTATATAGGCATATGAGGCTATTAATTTTGCCTCGATCTCATTGGTGAATCCTTGTGTTCAGCGGTTGTGCTCGAGTCAATGTCATTGGCTGCGGAAATGTTGTTGCGATGTGGTTTGGCTTATCGCACTCGGATTGGTGCAGGAGATGTGGGTGAGTAGTCTGGGCTCATATTGCCCATGCTGTTCATTGTGCGTGTGTTGCATTAGGTTCATTCGGACAACGGTTGTTGATCCTCTTGAAATCTCGCTGTCTCAGCGGTTGATATATTGGATCGAGGTCGATATGCATGTTGATTGAGTTCGTGGTTGAGAACCAGGCTTCGAGAAACTCCCTCCCTTTTTGTGTTTCTCCTCCGGTCAAGATCTCTACCTTGTTCCAGTCGAACCTGTGTCCCTCTTCATCCACGTGTGCTGAAACTAATGAGGTTGCGTAATGCTTCTTGCACGCTCTTTGGTGTTCATGTATCCTGGTGGACAGCTTTCTTCCTGTTTGTCCCACATAGTGCTTTTCACAGTTTGCGCAGTTTATTCTATATACGACATTCCGTCGTTCTAGTGTCTCTCGTTTTCCTTTTGGTTTTGACAATGTCTTCCTCAGAGTGGCGGTTGGCTTGTGGGCTACCATGATATGATGTTGTTTGAACAATCTGGCAGTCATTTCTGACACGTTCTTTATGTATGGCAGAACTATACGTTTTGTCATAGCTGACGTAGGTTCGGTTTTGGAGGGCTTGCGGTTTAAGCATCTGCGGAGGAAACTGCGTGGGTATCCGTTGCGTTCAAATGACTTGAATAAGTGTTTTTCTTCTGCTCGTTTCGCTTCTGCCGTACTGCAGTGAGTTGCTATTCTCTGGAACAGTGTCTGCACACAGCTTATTTTGTGACACCTTGGGTGGTTGCTGTGGAAATTCAAAATCTGATCGGTGTGCGTGCTTTTTCTGTAAACTGAGGTTTGCAATTCGCCGTCCACTGTTCTGGCTACTAACACATCCAAGAAAGGAAGTTTGTTTTCCTTCTCTGATTCCATGGTAAACTGTATGCCGTCCATAGCGTTGTTAAGCAGTTGTTGTGCCACCGATACTTGGCTACGTTTGAGTATCACAAAGGTATCATCGACGTAGCGAACCCAAAGTTTCGGATTAATTGTTGGTAGTAGATCTTCTTCCAATTTTTGCATGGCAATCTCTGCGATGAGTCCGGATACAGGTGATCCCATCGGTGCACCTTTCACTTGTTTATACATTTTTCCGTTGAACGCGAAGTAAGTTGAGAGACATAAGTTGAGAAGTTCGCATACGCTTCTGGTCGTCATGTTCCCAATCTTCCTTCCGCTGTTGTCCAGACGTTCTGCGATAATTTCTTTGGCCAGCTGTAAGTTGACGGAAGTGAATAGGGCGGTCACATCGAAGGACACCATGGTTTCGTCGTGTTCTATTCGTAGGTCTTTGAGTTTCGTCAAGAATTGTTGAGCATTGTTTATGGAGTGTTGCGATTTACTGATTAGGTGCTTGAGGCGCCTCCATAGTTCCTTTGCCAGGTAGTAGGTAGGCGTGCCTGGAAGTGACACAATTGGTCTTAAAGGTGCTCCATCCTTGTGTACTTTAGGTAGTCCATAGAATTGTGCAATGTTCGAGTCGCGAGCCCTCATTTTTTCTCGTTCCTCTTCCGATATTTCGTTCGACTGTTTAAGCTTCGCCAACACTCTGTTTATTTTGTTGGTTAGTTGCGACGTTGGGTCATTCTCAATGCATTGGTAGGTTGTAGTATCGTTCAGGAGCTGCTCCGCTTTCTCGGTGTAATCTGCTTTGTCCATAATTACTGTCATCCGTCCTTTATCAGCAGGTAGGATAACAATTGATTCGTCCGACTTCAGAGCTTGTATTGCTTCTTTCTCTTGTCGGGATAGAGGGTTGCATTGCTTTAAATGCGTCATGGCTGGGACGACTGTGTATCTGATTCGTTTCTGTGTTTCGTCGTCTAGTCCGTTGGACTGCAAAGCGCTTTCAACTCGTGCCAGAAAGTCCGTAGTTGTCGCGTCTTTGTAGTTATAATTTAGGCCTTTGACGAGAATTTGTTGTTCCGTACTACTGAGTGGCCGTTTTGACAGGTTCCTGATCCAACCATTGTTGATGCATTCGTCTGTGCTGGTTGTCAGTTTGGTCAACTTCTGGTGAAGCGCAGTCTGCTTTTTGGCTTTTGTATTTTTAGCTCTGCGCTCTATTGCGATTTGCACTTGTTCAGTCAGTTGTTGCCCAATTGTTTGTAAACAATTGGTTCGATGTTCGTTTAGACAGCGTTCATATTTTCGGATACGGTTGTGGGCGTCTGTGATCATCATCCGTACCATACGCTTTCCGAATTGTCGCGCAATTGTCCATGCCTGTGGATGGTTCATCGGTGGTCTGTAGTTGACACTTCGAGGAAAAATGTCTCTTCGCAAGCATTCATGGAGGAAGTAGAGCCGCTGCCGTGTGGAAACATTTCGGCAAGCGAAATCCTCCCAACGACAAGCAGTGCGGAGCGATGAGCGCCCGTAGGTGTTCAAAATGAATTGGAATATTGGTAGCCCGGGAGTATTGCTCAGTTGTTGTGGAGTTCTCCGAGCTGGGCAACTTGGTTGCAGACGTTTCGCCACCATTCGAGGTGGCATCTTCAGTGCGGGATTGGTAGCAGTGAAGTAGCAGTAGCTGGTAGAAAGCAAACCCAATAATGGATACTGTCGGTAACTACTCCGTTCCTTATATAAGGAGCGGAGTAGTTACCGACAGTATCCATTATTGGGTTTGCTTTTTACCAGCTACTGCTACTTCACTGCTACCAATCCCGCACTGAAGATGCCACCTCGAATGGTGGCGAAACGTCTGCAACCAAGTTGCCCAGCTCGGAGAACTCCGCAACAACGTAACGTTCGCTGATATTACACGCAATCCACTCCTAATTCTCAGTGCACCGGAAGAAGGAAGAGTGGTCTCCCTCGGGTCCTCGGTGTGATGTGAGTATACACTCGAACGAACGTGCGGTGCCAGCCCAGCAAGGAAGCCGTTAGGCTGCCGCAAGCAAAGGCGGCAGCCGATTGGACGTTCACACCTTTCTCGCATGCACGCTGATTGGCAAACAGCTGGACGCATTGAAGTGAGTTTGTTTGACTGAATCAAAGGGAAAATGTCATGCATCCACAAAGGTCGTTAATTATGGATCCAACTAGCTGTATATACCGATATGTTTCACTCGCTCTCTGTCTCCGTTTTCGCCTGCTCCTGTTGTTTGTAGAATATACGTTTTGTCCCTGAAGGACCGACTTTTTACATGGTGGCAAAGAAGGAGAAGAACATTAGTACCACCCAGACGATGAGTGGAGCTGCACCGGCTATTCAAATGCCTGCCCCGCTGAACATGGATGAACGCGGTTTCACAAGCAACTGGCGTTTGTGGAAGAGCAAATGGATGGATTTCTGCACTTTATTGCGTCTGGACAAACAACCGATGGCGTACCGCTTGGCCATGTTTCGACACGCAGCAGGAGATGATGCACGCCGCGTGCTAGATACATTGCGTTACGACAAGAGCAAAGATGCTAACAATCTGGAGACAATTCTTGACAAGTTCAGTGAATACTGCGAAGGCCAAACAAACGAGACATTTCAACGCTACCACTTATTTTCGCGGAACAGGCGGCCAGGTGAACCCGTTGACACGTACGTCACTGAGCTAAAGATTTTGGCCCGATCCTGCAGTTTCTGTAAAAGGCATGGCGGACAGTCTCATACGGGATTGCAATGTTCTTGGGATCAATGACGAAGGTTTGACGAAGCGACTATTACGAAAGCGCAACCTATCTCTGCAGCAATGTATCGACATCTGTAACAGTGAGTCCTCCACTGCCTATCAGATCCAGCAGATGACAATCGCAGGTGATTCAGAGTTGTGCGCCGTTTCCAGGAGCAAAACTACGAGGGCCACGACCGCGCGACAGGTGCCCTGCAACATCTGTGCAACACGACATCCGAGGAACCGCGAACAGTGTCCGGCGTGGGGCCGCATTTGTGTCAAATGTGGGAAGCGCAATCACTTCGCCCGCTGCTATCAGCCGACAGATGTCAGTGCACTCGTTCCAGAAAAAGCAAAAGAAGACACCCAACAATCGACTGGTAACGTGTCTCGGAAAGCGTCGCAGAAGCGTGTCTATGCAGGTATCCTGATCGAGGGACGGTCTGTGCGATTCCAGTTAGACACAGGCGCGACGATCAATATTTTGCCCAGAAAGCACTGCCGCGGCGTGCAAATTCAATCGGATCAAGATTATTTGCGCATGTGGAATGGTTCCAGACTCAAGCCAAAGGGCTCAGCGACAATTGAAGTGGTCAGTCGGAGAGACGGTGTTGCGCATCGTCTGCAGTTCGTGCTCGTGGATGAGGATCTCACGCCGATTCTCGGCATTGATTCGATTTTATCTCCTGGCTTTGTCAATTTTAACCATGATCGTTTTGTTTACGCTTGTCAGAGTGAAGCCGATATTAGTGACCTGTATCCATCGGTGTTTAGCCCGGGTTTAGGGGAATTCGAAGGTACCGCTCACCTGTCGTTAGATCCTTTGGCAGACCCGATTTCGTTACCTGCTAGGAGAGTCCCATTTGCTCTACTTGACCGATTTTCCGCGGAATTGAACAGGCTGGTTATGCAGGGTGTGATTGCAAAGGTTGATGAGCCAACAGACTGGGTTAGCCAGGTCGCAATCATTACGAAGAAAAATGGCGAACTACGCGTATGTATAGACCCGAAGCCACTGAATGAGGCAATGCGTAGAGAACATTATCCGCTACCGACGTTAGAAGATGTTTCACCGCGATTGACAAAAGCTAGGTTTTTCACGAAAGTAGACCTTTCTTCCGCATTGTGGCACGTTGTTCTAGACGACGAATCCAGTTTCCTCGCCACATTTGCTACACCGTTCGGACGTTATCGTTGGCTGCGATTACCGTTTGGCCTGAAGGTGTCTAGCGAAATTTTCCAAAAGCGTTTGGTGCAAGCAATAGATGATTTAGATGGCGTAACCTGTGTGGCAGATGACGTTCGGATTTACGGTTCTACCGAAGAAGAGCATGACACTAAGCTACACCAGTTCCTGAGGTGTTGCGTGCAAAAGAACATCAAGCTATAACGCGAGAAAGTAGAGCTGTGGAAAGAGGAGGTGATTTTCCAAGGGCATGTGTTAACATCCAACGGAATCAGAGTTGACCCAGGGAAAATCAAAGCGATCCAAGAGATGCCGTCCCCTAACGATGTGAAGGCAGTCCATCGCCTAAACGGTATGGTGAACTGCTTAAGCCGGTTCCTACCAGGACTCGCTGATGTCATGACTCCGATTAGGCAGTTAACTCACAAAGAAGTAAATTGGAGCTGGGGAAGGAACAGGATTTGGCTTTAGATACCATTAAGAACCTTATCAGTAATGCGCCCGTACTCGGATATTACGATCCAGCACAGCCATTGGAGGTTCAGTGTGATAGTAGCCAGAGTGGAATAGGCGCTGTTCTGTTACAGGACGGAAGACCCTTGGAGTTCCGCAGTCGAGCACTCACAGAGGCCGAGAAGCGGTACGCACAGATCGAGAAAGAGATGCTGGCAGTGGTCTATGCCATGGAACGTTTCAATAATTATACTTTTGGACGAAAGACAACCGTGTACACTGATCATAAGCCGCTGGTGTTGATAGCCACTAAACCACTGAATAACGTTCCTCGCCGTCTGCAGCGTATGCTTATCCGGCTCCAGAAGTATGACATTGATATTGTGTACACACCTGGCACACAGTTGTTCATCGCGGACACCCTGTCGAGAGCACATCCGCCAGTGGCCGAACATCAGCTAGAAGAGATCGAGACAGTTAGCGTGGTGCAGCATCTGGCAATGACAGAAAACCGTTTGAAAGACATAAGGCGTTACACGGGGGAAGACCAAACTTTTGCAGCTTTGCGAGACGTTATCCTCAATGGGTGGCCAGAAACAAAGAGGCAGCTCCTCAATTTTCGGGACGAACTCACTGTCTGTGACGGTCTGTTGTTCAAGAGAAGTCGAATGCTAATCCCTTCTTCTTTCCGAAAGGAGATGCTGGATCATGTCCATCGCGCTCACCTGGGTGCAAATTACACCATTAATCGTGCAAGAGAACTGATGTTCTGGCCAGGAATGACAGGTCAGCTCAAGGATCATGTGTCTAACTGTGAGGCGTGCCGTTCACACGACATTCGGCAAACGAAGGAACCGATGATGCTGCATGATGTTCCAGACCGACGGTGACAAAAGGTAGCAGTGGATCTATTCTGGGACAACGGAAAGGATTACTTACTCACGGTGGACTACTATAGTGATTACTTTGAAATCGATTTACTCACCGCCACCACAACGGAGGCAGTAATCAACAAACTCAGATGTCAATTCGCACGGCACGGGATACCGGAGGATCTAGTCTCGGACAACGGTCCCCAGTTCAGCAGCATGGCATTCCAGGCTTTGGCAACCAAATGGGAATTCGCACCCCAGCAAACCAGTCCCTATCACAGTAAATTAAATAGAAGGCAGAGTCGGCAGTGCAGCAAACCAAGCGACTATTAGCGAGGGCTAGAGAAACTCGGGAGAACCCATACCTCATGACACTGGAGAGTCGCAACACTCCTTCAACGGATATCGGCCTGAGCCCAGTGCAGCGCTTATACAGTCGAAGGACCAGAACTGTGATGCCTGCATCCGCAACACTTCTGCGCCCTGTCACGCCACAATTTGAGAAAGTACAGAACAATTTGAAAAGGCGAATGGCTACTCAGAAACGGTACTACGACAACGGCACACGGGAATTACCTGAGCTGACAGTGGGGGAAGAAGTATGGGTTGAACCAATTCCCGATGGACAGGAGCGGTGGAGAAAAGGAGTCGTGGCCGCGAAAGTCGGTGAAAGGTCATACGAGGTAAATGTTGAGGGGAAGAAGCTGAGAAGAAACAGAGTACAGCTGAAGAGATGTCCGTGGCGACAGCATGAATCAGGGAGAGAGCGTTATACTGCGTGCGGCAATGAGGCGACATCGGCAGATCCAATAAAGAGGACGCGGAGTGTTAAAGTGTATGGACTATTTAGCAAAGTACAGCAGCAAGAACATGAAAAAAGGGAGGATGTGATGGGAGTATACACTCGAACGAACGTGCGGTGCCAGCCCAGCAAGGAAGCCGTTAGGCTGCCGCAAGCAAAGGCGGTAGCCGATGGGACGTTCACACCTTTCTCGCATGCACGCTGATTGGCCAACAGTTGGACGAATTGTAGTAAGTTTTGTTTGACTGAATCAATGGAAGCATGTCATGCATTCACATAGGTCGTTAATTATGGATCCAACTAGCTGTATATACCGAGATGTTTCACTCGCACTATGCCTGCGTTTCCGCCTGCTCCTGTTGTTTGCAGAATATACGTTTTGTCCCTGAAGGACCGACTTTTTACACACGGGATTCTTTAAACCACTCAAAAATCCACAATATAAAGGTCGGTTTCACCAGCTGCCGTCTGGTTCGTAGTTCCTTAACAGCCTGCTACAGTTTAACTCGATCTTTTGAAGAGAATTCATCGAAAACATAGAATGTCTTTGCTTTCAAACGTGCGGTTCGCTGGAGGATGCGGCGTCAATCCTCTTTATCTTGACAACCACTATTAAGAGACGAACTGTCGAGAAGTCATCCGGCTTCCTACCGAGGCGAAAAGCGGAAATAAGTTTTCGCCCTCTCTCTAGCAAGTAACAGTAAAGAAACCATCCACCTCAGAGACGCTTGGTCCTCCAATATCACTTTAGCCGAGGATCCCTTATTAGACTCAGGGGCGTTTACGACGACCAGACTTCTTTCCCTGTCGAGAAATCGTCTCCCTACAAGTTGTTGCGGAGTTTGCGGGTAAGGATTTGCAGTAATCATGTTCTTACACTTATGCACTTTATTGATAACATGTTTTAACTGGGGCTGAGAAACGTTCGGACTAGACCAAGGTTTTGCAGCCCTCTTCTTCTTCCAATTGTTTAGCGGCGTCACTGGAATCATGGGTTCGGGAGTTAAGCTGCTGCCTGCTGCCACTACACGAGTCCTTTCCTTGCTCTCGTTTCACAGCCGGTCAATGGACGATGGTACTGCGAATGAAATCGAAGAAACAAGATTTTGCTCTGCAGGGGGAGTATCCGGGCCAGAGGCAGATGAAGGCAAGAAAGGGAGCAGCGGATCCTCCCTTTTCTTTTGCTCAGCATGCAGTCATTAGGGACACGGAGTGCTTAGAGTTATGCCATTCGAAAAGCGCCTGACACTCGGCCCAACCCTACAAAGGTCACACATAAAGACGACGACTGAGGAATGGTCCTATGCAATGGATCCTACTGATCTGGACCCATGTTACAACATGCAATTTGCAGCCACCGTTCGCAGAAGGATAATCGAACAGCCTTCGAGCGAGAAGTGACAGCATTCCAGCAATCCAAGCGTGCTTCGGTAACATTAGAATGAACCCCCAAGACAGGAAAGCAATGCAAAGGAGCTGCCTATCCGCAGCCCAAACAGGTGATAATTGCTTCCACCTAAACCTGCAAATGTATTGGGTCACAAACTTCACTATAATGTCCATTCTATGTTAAATTTTGTTCATTTATACGATTTTTAGCTACTAACACAGGAGTTTTGTAGTTTTATTCTATTGTTTAGCTTTTTTAGTTGCTTATAAATTTATGTAAGGTTTGATTACAGCCTGAATCGAAACTTGCGTGGTTAATGATTGCCATAATAATGTTCTTTCAAGGGTATATTTAATTTGTTTCTAACAATTATTTAATACTAGTAATTTGAAGTAATCTACCTTCTATCTTTTAATCATGACTATCTATTTATTTTAGCAATATCTTTCTTCCTGTTATATAGCCAACGTTGTACGTTCAGATGATTATGGGAAGGCGTACTGCGAAATGTTACCCACCTGTCCGTTTGTTACGGGTTACTTGTCAAATGAACCAGGACTCTCACAACTAACGGGAATGGGTTTGCGGATCAAGATGAACCGGCGCAGCCGAAAGTATTACAGCAACGCAAGATAGTACTGTGTAGTTACTAAGTTCTTAAATAGCATGAATAAACGTGTAGTAGAGGCTTATATATGTCGACGTCCTTTAGGTTTTTAATGGTGGGGTTTCCTGTATCCATGGTATTAGGTACGCGGAGTTTCTAAAAATAAAAGTTGAGCAAAGTGGACGAATGCTAATGGATAAGTTAATAGAGACATTTCGATAGGTAAACAATACGTATGAATAGTAATATACAGAAAGTTTATGGGAAATGTAAGTTATGCTTACTCAACATTGTGCCTTACGTGAGTGGATTGGTTTAAATTCTATGCTGGAGCGTTAGTGTAAAACAGGACAACCGTGGAGAATTAGGAAATTGCTTCAAAAATAATATGTAACTACCAGGGTAAATGGCAGTGGCAGCTTTACATAAGTCATGTTGAGATACAAACATACATATTTAAGTAACAGACTAGTTACGGAATGTTTTAGCGAGTAGCCTGTAGCGGGCGCCCGGAGAGCAAATCGGAAAGGCAGACCGGGCTGCGAGTAAACCTATATTTGTAGAGTAAAAGATTCTTTGTTACGTATCTATAAAAGACGAGACCGTTGACGATCCTACTAGGGGAACGGAGGATACACAGCACACAGGGCAGTCGTGCGTTGCAACCGAAACGAGCGCCAAGCAAAAATGGCGATGAGCAAGTCAAGCATTCAAACGCAACAATCAGTGCAACATAACACCCCGGTTGCATAGGGGCACAATGAACTTATTTTAGTTAATATTTTACACAAGCAAACCAAAGGATCTCTTGATTGCTACATAGCCCTCCCCCAGAAGGGAATGTGTAAGCAATCCATCGACCTACCTGAGCACTGTCCGTCGCGGGCCAGCCTCCTGTGAGACCAGGTTGTTAAACCTGCTGCAGCTGCTGCGCGAGAACCATGCAATCGGACCCTAGCGGGCTCCCACCCATGTCCTACGTAGGGTGTCAAACAGTAAAAAACGCTTTGTGGGGGACAGTTAGTAAAGTTCACGTAGGTGGTTGAGCAGAAAGTTCGTTCCAGTTCCAGTAGACGTGCGACCATCCAGCGAAAAGTAAAACCAAGATGCAACCAACCGACGGTGTATAAGGAAAGCAAAAAGAAAAAACAGCGTAAGTGCACAGCATAAAAGAGTGCAAAGCGAACAACGCGCAAAGCTGATTTTGGGTTTTCTAATGCTTTTGCTCAGTTTTGGCCGTTTCAGAAGGATTTGGTCTCATTTTGTGGATTTTAAACAACTTTTGGGAAGAGTAAACATTTTCAGACGCACGTTTTGTGTAAAATATTAGGTGCTAACGAAGTCTGAAAAACGAACTGGAGGCTTGAGCTTCCTTAAGTGTCGATTGATACTAGGGCGAGTAGCAGTAGTCGGTTGACGTTGTCGGCTCTGTTGGAGCGAACTGACTGGTCTGAGGTTGCGGTGCTAGCTGTGATTGTGCTTGTTGCACCGAATAGTCAGAATTGTCAGGGAATGCTGGCTTTAGTCGATCGACGTTGATAGTCTCAATCATACCATTGTAACCAAAGGCAAACGTCTTGTCACTTCTGCGTACGCCACGGTAACGGCTCGAATAACGAGTTTGGAGTGGCCGGCGTACGCTGTCAGTGACAACGGATAAGTGCGTGCAAGTAGTTAAGCCTTCGTCCACGTTCGTATGCAAGCCCTGTGTCCTGGGTTACACAGGCTGAAGCTTTCGCATGTGATGAGATAGGCGAGCTGCGTAGTCGCCATAGTTGAAGGCAGGTGGCACATTTGGTGAGACCAGTTCACCAGTAAGCGTTGTGTGCATCTAAAGACTAGCGAGGATGCAGTGGCATACAAATCCGCTTTAATCGTGTTTCTTATGACTAAAAGCACGAGCTGAAGTGCTTCGTGCCAGGATATGCTAGATTGGGCACAGAGTGATGCCGTACGGTTGTGACAACTGGCCCCTAAAGAAGCGGACTTGAAGAGGCAAGTTACGCACGACCATCGGTACCATCGCACTTTAGCTCACATTTGGTGGGAACACGGAATTAGCAACGAGCTTGTTCGACGCCTTGTTTACGGCACAGGAAAAGGAAATGAACCGCTCAGAACCTATATTTCACGAACCAGGCTCCGATGGCTCGACCACGTGTTACGCAGGCCAGCCCACCGACTTCCGCGACGTGCGTCGTTTGCGCGCCGGTAGTGTCGATGGAATAAGAGGAGGGGAGCCAAGCGATGACCTGGTCGAGAGAAATGATAGCTTTCACTTATGAGCTGGCCTCGGTTGGAGCGTCTCGGCTCCCTGGTTGGGGTCCGAAAAACGATTAACCCGGTTGGCAGGATACACTTGCTGACATGGCTAGGAGCCTACCTGCGTGACGTTCGAGCTATGAGTTTTTGTCCCACCCCATCCATCTTAGCCTCCACATCCAACCAAGATCTCACTATTTAGCTTTACGTAACTGCATAGTAAATTTTTATTTTGAGGAGCCGTGGCTGGCTGCTAGCCTACCGGAAAGACCCCCTTCCTTTACCCGTTGCCAAGCCGGTATGCACCAGTTGCGTTCTTTTCTCCTTTTCTCTTCTGTGTATTGTGGCACAGTAGCTGCGGTGTTTCCCACCGCTAGCTAACGTGTATAATGAGGATACCAGTGATGGTGATGCGCTGAGTTGCCGTGGAAACTTGCTACATTCCCATTAGCTGCCGGGGTAGTACGCGGTTTTTCGATTGTGCAGGCAACCATGAATGTTGAGGAGTTTGCTGAAGGATCCGTCAAAGTGTGATCTGTTGGGGATGACTGCGTTTGGGCAATCAAGTTGAGCTACCTAGCGTTTCAGTAAGGCTTGTGTAAAGATCTCAGATGAGCAGTTGGCTATCAAAATCCCTTCCGGCCCACGGGTGAATCGGTCGACACAGGTAAAAATGTACACATAGCCTTTGCATGGGGCAAAGGTCCTACCAGGTCGACAAAGACGTGTGCAAAACGAGAGTCAGGAGTGGGAAAGACGCCAAGTTGGCTTTTGTACCTTGGCGCGCTGACACTCTAAGCATGAGCGTGCCCAAAGACGGACATCGCGGTGGACCTTCGGCTACCCAAAGCGTTCGGTTACGAACTTCTGTGAAACACTTTTGCCGGGATAAGGCAGGTCGCGTAAAGCGTTGAAAACTAGTCGGCGCATCAACGTAGGAATTGGGGGTCAGGGAGAATCTTGTGATGCTTCACAAAGGTTGGGCCCCTCGGATGAAGCTAGTGGAAGTTCGCGTAGTTTCAAACAACTGTTGCGTCGTAACTTGGATAAGTCGGGATCAGCTTGTTAGGCAGCACCCTTGGCGGCCAAGTCAAGGTTGGTGCCAGGCCATAAGCTGAGCTGCTGAATGCTCGAAAGCGCATCCGCGATGGCATGGAGAGCACCTGAGACATATCGTACGTCGGTCGTAAATTGAGCAACGTAGTCTGTGCCTAGTTTCAAGCGGAGAATACTTGTCTGTTGCACCATTGATTGCGTAGGTTAATGGCTTGTGGTCAGTGAAGACGGTAAAATGTCGACCTTCGAAATAGTGGAGCAAATGTCTGCTACCTAGGTAGCCAGCTAATAGTTCTCTACCGAAGGTGCTGTAACGCGGTTCGGCATGTTATAAACTTTTCGAGAAGAAACCTAGTGGTATCCATCGTTGGTCGATGATTTGTTGAAACACTGCACCGACGGCAGTGTCTGATGCGTCTGTTGTCAGTTAGAAGGGTGCAGATGTGTCTGGATGGGCGAGAAGCGCTGTGTCGGAGATAACGAACTTGAGCTTCTTGAAAGACAGGCTAGCGTCGTCTAGAAAAAGAAAGGAGCGTTTGTTGCCGCAGAGCAAGTCAGTCATTGATTGAACGATGCCGGCGCAGTTGGGAATAACGAGCCTATTATAGTTAACCAGACCAAGGAATCGGTAAAACTGTTTAATGGAACTAGAAGCAGGGTAGTTCTTCAGTACCTGGACTTTATTTGGTAGAGCCTCTATCACGGAGGCGGATATTCGGTACACAAGCAAGTCGATGGAGCTTTGGCCAAGCTTGCATTTGTTGGGTTTGACGTCAACCCCCTGCTGCGTTAACCGTTGAAAAAGAGCGTCGAGTTGAGAAGGAAGTTCCTCGTCCGAAGAGATGGTGTTGAGAATGTCAACTAGATAAGGAGAAACTCTCCGAGTCCTCGCCTTACCTTATGAATGAAAAGCTGAATAATTTGAGCAGCGTTGCTGTGGCCGAAAATCATTCTGAGGTACTCGAGTTGACCGAATAACGTGACGATTGCTGTATGGTAACGTCGCAAGGCGCGACAGGTCTCTGCTGATAGGCGTGAACTAGATAGACTTTGCTAAAGATGGACTTACCAGCTAGAGATGAGGTTAAGTCGTGCACGTGCGAAATGGGTATTTATCCGGGACCGTAAGTTGGTTAAGTGCCCTGTAGTCACCACAGGGGCGCCACACACCGGATTTCTTCTGTACCATGTGTAGCAGGGATGCCCATGGACTTTTGGACGGGCGGATGATTCCCAGTTGGAGCATTTGCTCGAATTCCGCCTTAGCAGCTTTGAGCTTGTCCGGGGCTAGTCTGCGAGGACAGGCCGAAACAGGTGGGCCCTTAGTGCACATGTGATGCATGACGTTTGACGTCACAGGAGGCAGGCCGTCCAGGAGGGGAACGAATTTAGGATGCTTGTTGAAAAGTTCCATAAAAGGTTGTGAAGCATGAGGTAGGAGGAATGTGCGTGCTAGCGGCCATGTTGGCGCTAGTCCCGATAACACTGCTCTGCTTCCCAGAGCCCCTAAGGTCCTTCCTTTTAGCGTAGACAATGAGATCGAGTCGTTGAAGGAAGCCTATGACTTAGATGGCGAAATGCACAGCAGCGATTATGAAAGGCCAGCGAAACGTTCGCCAGAGGCCTAAATTGAGCGTTAGCGGCTTTCGCCGAAAGTTGCGATGGGTATGCCATTGGCGACCTGCGGCTTGGTCGGCTACCTTGAAACGACCTCAGCTGAGCTGCGGGGTGTAAGGCTAACGTATCGGCTCCAGTGCTGGCTAGGAACTGGGTGTCGAAAATTAAACCCCTAACGCGGATGAGGCAATTTTGGTATTGGCCGGTTGCGTTCGTCGCTGGCCGAGAAGTTTCCCTGTTTCTCGGCAAAGTTGAAAGGCGTGCTACATTTGCGAGCTCCGATACCAACTCGCTGATGATACCATCAGCAAGCCTGCCTGTTGCTGGACTTGGAACGTTTTAACGACGATTTTGATGAGTCATCACGGCGACGGTTCGTAGTAAGCTGTTGAACGTGGCGATTATGTGTAGCACCCTGTGCTTGCAGGGCTTCTATAGTTGACTTTAGGCCAGTGATAGATGTGCCTTGGAACTCAACGCCATTGCTCTACCTGGCGTCGGCTTGCAGCTGTGATTGACCAATAGCTCGATCCGCTACAACTGCTAGTTGAGTGACCGATAAGAGGCTCACGATAGCAAGAATAGCTTGCGTATTTTCTGGTAGCCGCTGTAGCCGTAGTTCGCGGAGTAAACTCCCGTCCATGGTTGAGGAACCAACGAGTTGTTGCATCTCTCGTGGCAGCGTTCAGGGCAGTTTGTCGCCCAGCTGCGAAGCCCTGAAAATCTCCTGCAGGTGAAGTTGCTCAGAAGGCCTTACATGCTTAATCGTAATCTCCTTGAGAGCAACGTAGCGGTTTCCAGTCTGAGAAATGATAAAGTCCCGAACGTGCATTGATATCTACTTGGGGAGACAGTACATTATCTTGCCATACTTCGCGTAGTCGGAGGTGATTCTGTGGTGAAAGAAACAGCCTAAAACTGAACGAATCACAAAAGAAGATCAATGTCCTAACAAGTTGACACAGCGAGAGCTACAACGCTAAGGAGAAACTCTGCCTTAGGGTCTACAGATTCCATAGTATAAAAATAACCTAAAAGAGTAGGCTACCGTATGCAAAATAAACCGGAAAATGTGAAACCTAAATAGACCGAGCTCACCGGTATAAAGTTGGAAATATCCGGCGCTGAGATGCTTTCGAAGTCAGGGTCACCAATTTAGCCAGTAGTCTATAGAGGAAGCCCGGAAAGCGGTTCGAAAAGGCAGATCGGGTTGCAGGGAAGCCTTTTTTGTAGAGTAAAAGATTCTACATTACCTAGCTATAAAAAACGACACCGCTGACGAGGCAACTAGGGGAACGGATGATTCACATCACGCAGGGCAGTCGTGCGTTGCGACCGAAACAAGGCCATCCAAAAGTGGCGATGAGCAAGTTAGGCATTAGAACTCATCAATCAGTTTCACAAATCACACCGGTTGCCTAGGTGTACAATGAAATAAGTATAGTTATAATGTTACACAGACTTAATGGAGAATCTACAGAACGCTGCCGTGTATCTATGCAGCGGGAAAGTAACGCTGTGGCATCAACTGCATCTAACGATTCTAAGAAGCACTGCGTTAAAGTGAACTAACGTTAATGGAAAGTGAAAATTAATAGCGCGACTGGTTAACGCATGGTGCGTTAATACTCGCAGAGGCTAAAAATTATTTCACAGAGTGTGTAAATACTTTAAGAAAAACGCTTATATATACATATATAGCGTTTTCCATATTGCCTGAGTATGTTGTGGAAAATACTTTATAAACTTACCTTCTTACGGTACAATTAGGGCTTGTTTGCGGAATATTGATACGTATGTTGCATTTGTTTGGCTGACCCAAGAAAGGCGAAATACACACATGGCGCTTCCTCGTGCAGTCATGTACATCCCTCCATAGCTAGCTGCGTTCCTGGTTGTCATATATATGGCTAATACACGGGAACAGCGTGTACCACAAAACACCTTCCCGTTACTACCGTGCCTTCTCTTTTCTAATGCTGGGAACGGTACCCGCCAATAATCTGTTAACTTGAGCCGGCCACTACCGCTACATTAGTGACCCCGATAAAAGTTAGCGCTGCATTGGTGGCTCCGACAAGCGTTTTCACCGGCCATTACTCAATTTTTCACTGCATTGTTGACGCCGTTTGGAATTATTCCCCACTACGCTGGAGCTTCCGATTGGCATTATCGTCGTCCTTGTTAGTGCGTGCGTTCAAATTTTTCTGGTTCATTTCATAACATTTTTAAACGATTTCCACTGTGGTTAATATTTTTGGAATTATGGACTCAGACTCGAAGTAGAGCGAGGACGAGCAGACTGTTCAGCCAGTCATTCTGGTAGTTCCTCCGCTCCTGGAGATAGCCACTGCTTTACGATTCATTAGCTTGAAAGCAAGGTTTGCTAATAAGCGTGCCAAACGTGACTTAAATAAGTTGAACGATCTAGTTTCTCGTCTCCTGTTGAATCTCACTGCCCAATTTGGCGATCTACTTGTTACAGCTGACCAGACTAATCGTTATAACACTCTGAAAGGTGCCGTGCTAAAAGATGCACAACTTCAGAGAGATTCCGTCTGTAACAACTCTTTTCCGGTTTGCACTTACGAAGCAAGATCCCGTCCTTCTTACTGGACGTGCGCAGTCTCCTAAGCGGTTTAAGCATGGAGGAATCTTTGCTTCAAGATGTTTGGCTGCAAGGCTTGCCTGAGCACATATAGGCTGTCTTATGCCTCGACAGTACTAAACCGTTATCAGAAAGCTCCGAAATTGGTAACAGCTTACCGGGACGTTACAACAAACTACTGTGCGCTTCGTCTAGCATGGCCCGGCCAGCAGGCGCATCTCACTGGGTGCCGTCCGTCGCTCTAATAAACGGCAACGCAAACAACCTGCCTACAACGCAGGCAGTTATGGAAGAAATGCCTCACCAAAAAGTAAAGTTCAACGTTTAAGCCTGCACCAACAGCGGCGAAGACACACCGTTCGCATCGTCGCTCTGGTAGTGCCACACGACGCTCTATAGGCCGTTGCCATGCGCGTTTCGGTAGTGCTGCTAACAATTGCATTAAACTGTGCAATCTTACATAGACTAGGAAGAAGCAGGATGAACAAAGCCTTGACAGACGACATCAGATTCACAGACTGATAAAAGTCAAATACAAGAGTTGTGCGATGCCCGCCAATGATGACTTAGAACAAACGGATCGACAAATACTGGCGAATGACGTCAATAAACAAAATACCGCGTCGTCTACTCAAGGTAGCCGATGGAATCCCAAGGATCATGTTCTTAGTGGACACTGGGCCGGAAGTCAGCGTGATCCCACCAAGCTCAAAAGAAACGACTAAGAGGCGGGTAGCCGACGTAGGTGCCTCCAACGAAAAGCCCTAGCAGTTTTTGGCCAGCGCTCCCCAAACCATTGATCCTGGCCTTCAACGCTACTTCCGTTGGCTTTTAACGCTAGCTGCTGCACCGACTGCCATCCACGGAATCGATTTCCTGCATCATTTTAATCTAATGGTTGATATCTAACAGCGAATGCTAATTGACAAACGAACACGACTGTCCATTTGCGGAATGGAGACGACATCCGAAACCATCACCCCTATTTATCCCCTGCCACAAACAGAAGATGGCTGGTTAGAACGGTTCGCGCGGTTCCCACAGCTGGTTCGCCCTTCTAACGCCATTATACCTATAGTATCTGACGTAACGCACCACCTACTAACCCGTAGGCCAACAGTCTACGCTCGACTACTACGCCCTGCCCCTGATAAATTGATGGTGGCCAAAGCGGAGTTCGAGCATATGCTGTAACCTGGTATTATCCGCCGATCAGAATGCCAGTGGACTCCACCACTTCATACGGTGACGAAAAACTGTCGACTTGCCACCGTGTGTCGATCATCGGGCGCTGAAAAGTCTAACTGCCACGACAATGACACGATCCTGCATAGTCATAATCTTACTAGCAGCCTAATTGCTAAATCTGCGTTTAGTAAAAGTGACCTAACAAGAGCAAAATATCAGTTGCCCGTCAAAGAATGTGATATCCGCAAGGCCGCTGTTGTTACACATTTTGCTCTGTTCGAGTTTCTGCAAATACCGTTTGGCCTGAGAACTGTCGTATAAACCTTCCAAAGCGCGGCTTAGATTTCGTACCGCTTATCAGCGCGGCATTTTGGTAGCAAGCGCCACCAAAACAGGTCAGCTGGAACACTTGCAACTGCTGTTTCGTCTTCTATGCAACCATGGAGTTACCCTTAACCCCGCTAAGTGCGAGCTAGGTAAACGTTCGGTTGATTTTCTAGGTCATCGGATCGTTGCATCCGGTATCGAGGCTCTTCCCGAAAAAGTCGTTGCCATCAAAGATGTTCTGAACCTTCGACTTTCAAACAACTGACGCTTTCTCGGCGTCGTCCCCAATTGCACAAACTTAATGTAGCCTCTAACTGACTTTCTGCGTGACAGTCAGCGTACTTTCGTTTTCACTGATGCTGCTCGAGCATCTTTAGCAGAACGTAATTAAACCGTTGCAAGCACTGCTCTTTCGCGCATCCACAACCAAATGCTCCTGTTTCGCTGGTACCTGGCGCTTCACAAGCGATGCGGTAGGAGCAGTTTTTCAGAAGCTCCTTGATGGGTTTTGGCAACCATTAGGTTTCTTTTCGTAACGGATGCAACCGTTGAAACCCGTTACAGCACATTTGGGAGAGAACTCCTCACAGTTTACTTGGCCATTCCTTACTTTCGTTCCTCACTTGAAGGTGGAGAATTCGTAATTTTCACCGACCACATACTTTTAGTTTACGCGATAGCCTCATGCTCCGGTAAATACTCGCCTAGAGATATCCGCCAACTAGACTATGTCTCAGTTTACGTCAGACATACGGTACGTCTCAGGTGTTCAAAACCTAGTCGCACCCGCCTTGTTCCGCGTCCAATCAATTACACCTGGTCACAGCATCGAGCTAGCAGCCATGACCGCTGCACGACAGACCGATCTAGAGGCTGATCAAATTCGAAAGTCTACCTCCCTCCGCATCCAACCAGTTTCGTTACCCATTTGAGAAGGAACTACTCTTTGCAATGTCTCGCAGTCATCTGCGTCCCAAAGTTTCACATGATTCCGCTGTACCGTGTTTGGCACACTCTATAATTTGTCACATCCAGGTATTCGATAAAGATCGTCAAGCGATGTTTCGTGTGGCGCAACGTCAACCGCACATGTAATCGCTGCCAACAATCAAACTAGCTACGCCATTTAGCTGCACCTATTGGTCGTTTCCCGACAGTCAGCTTTCGGCTCGCTTACATTTACATAGACATCAACTTTTCCCTTCCATCTTCTAACGGCATGGTCTAACTGCTGAATACCATCGACCGCTTTACCTGGTTGCCAGGAGCAGTTCCGTTAACAAACGTCAACACAGAGTTGATCTTTCGAGCTTTCATTAGTCGCTGGGTCTCTATACGGTTGTGCGACAACGGTAACCACTGACAGATGACCACATTTCGCAAGTGTGCACTTCCAAGAGGCGGTAAAAAGTGTGCGTTTTATACCTTCCTCATATTACCCCCTACCACCCATAATTGAACGGTATGGTAGAGCGCTTCCCTTGCCAACTAAAAGCCAGCCTCCTAGCGGTTGGCACTTTTCGATGGATAGTGGCTATGTTTACTATCACCTT